>PVJS01017881.1:0-35594 GCA_004027185.1 Glis glis | reverse complement strand
ACCAGCAGCTCTGCCTATCTCTTGTGAGAACCCACAGATGGTAAAGCGAAGGAACAAGTTCCTGGTGAATAATCACAGGAAAGCCTCAGGGACAACCCATCACGTGTCCTTCCACAGCTTGTTCATTTCACAGACACGTGCTCATGGTTGTGGCTTAATATGTACACATAAAATAAATGCCCATTTTCTACCAATAAAAAAAAAAAAAAAAAAAAAAAAAAAAAAAAAAAAAAAAAAAAAAAAAAAAAAAAAAAAAAAAAAAAAAAAAAGAAAATAAAAATAAAGGTTATTTTGTTTCCTAACCTAGGTGTTTTCCACAGTAGAGTATTCCTCCCTTGTCCACAGTTTCACTTTTTGTGGTCCTGGTTTTCCACAGTTAACCATGATATGAAAATATTAAGTGGCAAATTTGTAAGTTTTAAATTGTGCACTCTTCTGGGTAGTGTGATGAAATCTGACACCATCCTGCTCTGTCCCTCAGGGATGTGAATCACCCCTTTGTCCAGTGTATCCACCTTGTATATACGGCCACCCATTAGTCACTTTGTACCTGTCTTGGTAATCAGTTCAACTGTTGAAATATTGATGCACTTTTGTCAAAGTAACCCTTATTTTACTTAATAACAGCTCTAAAAAACAAGAGTAGTGATGCTGGCAATTTGGATGTGCCAAAAAATAAGCCATAAAGTGCTTCCTTTAAATGAAAAAGTGAAAGTTCTTTTTAATAAGGAACAAAAAAATATGCTGAGATTGCTGAGAACTACAGTAAGAACAAATCTTCTATCTATGAAGTTGTAAAGAAGGAAAAAGAAATTTGTGCTAGTTTTACTACTGTACCTTAAATGGCAAGTTAGGGCCATAAAGTGTCACAAGTGCTTAGCCAGTCACCTCATTTCATCTCATCACACAGACGTTGTGTCATACCCCATCACAAGAGGGGTGAATACAGTACAATGAGATATTTCAAGTGAGAGACCACATTCACATAACTTTTACCACAGTATATTTTTATAATTGTCCTATTTTATTATTAGTTGTTATTGTTAATCTCTTACTGTGCCTAATTTATAAATTAAATTGTATCATAGGTATGTTACACCCATGGATTTAATTAACCACAATTTAAAAATATTTTTAAATGGCTTTTGTACTAAACATATATAGATTTTTTTAATCTTGTCATTAATCCCTAACAATATACTATAACAACTATCTCTATAGCATTTGGCATTATAAGTAACCTAGAAGTGATTTAAAGTATATAGGAGGATGTATGGGTTATTTGTAAATATGACATTATTTTATATAAGGGACTTGAGAGACCACAGATTTTGGTATCAGCGGGTAGGGGCAGTCTCCCATGGATACTGAGGGATGACTGTATAGGGTTTGAACTTAGTCCCCAAGAATGGGGGGCGCTATTGCACCAAACAACCAACCAGCAAAATGCTTTGTTTTTTAAAACTTACACAGAACCCTCAGGGGGTCTAACCACCACCAATCCTTGGCCTACAGTAACCTCAGTTCTTAGTATTATTCCTTAGTGAAGTGAAAGCAGAAAAACCTGGCAACAATGGAGTCAGAGAAAGAACAGTACTTAAAGTGAACTGAGGCAGGCTGGGAATGCAGCAGTCAGTGGGAGTGGCAGAGCACTTGCCCAGCATGCAATTCAATCCCCAGCACCGTGAAAAATAAAATGAAATAAAATAAAAGCTGAGATTGGCAGTTTTTAAACAACATGGACAAAACTCACCATTTTTATCTAATGAGGCTCATTTTAAGTATCTATAATTTCACTTCCTTCAATGTTTCATTTTTACCATATTAAAAGAAATTAATAGCTACTATGGATAAGACATGTGGACTTGTGAAAACAGATCTTTCAAGAGCTGAAACTAACTTTTCTAGGATCAAATGCAGACTAATTTCTTTCACATGGTACAGAAAATAGACTCTAATTCTCTGTCCTACAAAGCACATGCTATCAAACACTTCTAGAAGACATAACTGAGGGCTCTTGTATCTGGCAATATTTAAAAGTATCTTTTCAACATAAGGTACCAAATGTACTGTTCTTTCACAATGAGCCACATGCAATAGCAATACTAATGTTTACATACCTTTCTTCAAAGAAGACTGAATTGGCTCATGACAAATTACTGTTTAATAGTTTTTTGCTATTACCAATACCACTAAGCAAAAAATGGCTACAATTATTCAAGAAATATTCACAAACATGTATAATCTAATTTACATTCAGTTGTTCCTGAGAACAGTTATTAAGTTTTATTCTTCTACAGCTTTTTTAAATAGTAGAAAATACCATACAGAAAAAGAAAACTTTTATTTAAATAATTTAATAATTAAAATGTTTCATACTTCACATTGATCTTTCTAAAATAGCTCCAAAATGAAAACTTCCCTCCCCACCCCACCACCCTCTTTTTATCTCCTTTCTGGAGTTAAGAGGCTCCAAGACCAGATAACAATTCAGCATCTGTGAACACCATTATCCTGCTGAAGAAGTGTCATGTGATCAAGCATTCCCTGAAGAAAGGAAGAACATCCGGCCCTGCAACCCTGCTTGTTCCCAGCCTTCACTTCACTGAGCTCCTTTTACTGATGTTATGGTGAAGGGCAATAAGCCAAACAGTCCACTAAAATCAGGTTTGAATCTAGACTTCACCAGTTCCCACCTGTGACCTTGATCAATTTGTTTACCCATTCATTCATTTATTTATTTACTTTTTTTGGTACTGGGGATTAAGCCCAGGGGCATTCTAACTCTTGAGCTACACTCCCCACCCTATTTTATTTTTTATTTTGAAACAGGGTCTCACTAAGTTGCAGAGGGCCTCACAAAATTGCTGAGGCTGGCCACAATCCTCCTGTCTAAGCCTCCCAAGTACTGGGATTATGGCTATCCTTTCTGAACCCCTTTATTTCTGGCTCTGTAAAATGGAATAATGTGGACATTCGCACTGTTTGCTCAGAACACCACCTTTTGTTCTGGGAAGGGCTCCTTCAAACCATATGCATTTTGTGTAGGCTAAAATTTAAAATTCCCTAGTAAAAGGGATTATGTTATATGAGAGTCCTTCACCAGGAGTCCTTAAAATGCAACCGAGGAGGGAGGATCATTTCCACTGTTCTCTAAACAACGAATAAGGCTGAACAGCCCCTACACTCCCCACCCCACACTCTTCCATGAAAAAGATGTCATTCATTGAATACATATCATCTTGACACCTACTAAGCATCTATCACTGGAGAACCATCTCTACTGACAGAATTTATATTCTAGGTACAGATTCCCAGACAAGAATGATAGTAGGAGGAAGAGGAGGAAGAGGAGGAAGAGGAGGGAGAGGAAGAGGAGGAAGAGGAGGGAGAGGAAGAGGAGGAAGAGGAGGAAGAGGAGAAGGAGGAGGAGGAGGGGGAAGGGAGGGGGAGGGAGAGGAGGAGGGGGAAGAGGAGGAGGAGGAGGAGGGGAAATAAAATCCTACATTACTTAAGGCCCAGGTTCTAGTCCTCCAAGAAATTAGCTCTGACTAGATAAATCAACACACTCTCTCTATGCACCCTCTTTGTTTTTTGTCCTGTTTTGTTTTTTCCTTTTTGTCACAATTGAGAGTCCTGGCTCTGAGGAATGCAATGGGCTACTGTGAGGAATGAGTGATATAATGACTATAAAGCATTTAGAATAATGCCTGGCCACATGATAAGTTTTTTGTTTTTTTTTTTTTTGCGGTACCAGGGATTGAACCCAGGGGCGTTCTACCTCCGCGCTACACCCCCAGCCCTATTTTTTTATACTTTATTTTGAAACCGGGTCTCACGAAGTTGCGGAGGGCCTCACCAGGTAGAGAGAGAGACAGGGAGAGAGAGAGAGAGAGAGAGAGAGAGAGCGAGCTGAGGCTGGCCGCGAACCCAGATCCTCCGGTCTCTGCCTCCCAGAGTACTGGGATTACAAGCGTGCGCCACCACGCCCGACCACATGATAAGTTTTAAGAAATATTAACTATTATCGCTTACAGTTTCCTCAAGAATTCCAAATTCTTCTAAAGACTCTAAAACAAGACCCAGTATTTTTGTTAAGGTCTAGCCAATGCTAATGTATCCTACAGGTATCTTCTGATAACACATCAGCCGTTTCTTCATGAGCTGAATGATAGAGGCTTGCCGAAGACTAGTGTAGCCCCCAGCAAAGTCAGCAGAGACACTTAATAAAATTTTTAATTATGATAATGAGAAATATCTTATACTACTAACTTTTTTTTTCCCCTTGTGGTACTGCGTATTGGACCCAGGGGCAATCTACCTCAGAGCTACAGCCTCAGCCCAATTTTACTTTTTATTTTGAAACAGGGTCTCACTAAGTTGCCAAGGCTGGCCTTGAACATACAATCCTCCTGTCTAAGCCTCCCAAGTACTGGGGTTATAGGTGTACAATACCACGCCCAGCTTACTAACTCATTCTTTTCTCTCTCTCTCTCTCTCTCTCTCTCTCTCTCTCTCTCTTTGTACTGGGGATTGAACTCAGGAGCATTCTACCTCTGAGCTACACCCCCTAGCCCTATTTTATTTTTATTTTGAAACAGGGTCTTGCTACATTGATGAGAGTCTCACTACTTGCTGAATCTGCTGAATCTGTCCTCGAACCTAAGATCCTCCTGTCTTAGCCTCCCAAGTACTGGGATTACAGGCGTGCACCACACCCAGCTCATTCTTAAAATCACATTTTGGCCTTTCCTTATATCATCACTGGTTTACACCTTATCAGCTATGTCCCCTTCTTCCTCTTTTATCATTTACCAGAAGTTATTCTTCATGTTAGTCAGCAAAAGACCTACTGAATCAAAAGTTACCATACTCAGATTTTCAAAAGAAAAAAAAAAAAAACACTAGAGCAGCTTCTGTGAATTTTTCCAGAATTTAAGTGAGCTATGGCTGAACCTACCTGTGGATGACGGTATCCAGTGATCCCAGTCTTAATTCCTGGAACCAGTGAATATGTTATTTTATACAGCAAAAGGAACTTTGCAAGTGTGATTAAGTTAGGACCTTGAGATGGGGAGATTATTCTGGACTGTTGGAGTGGGCCCAATGTAATCATATGGATTACATACGGAAGTGGAAGATGGAAGCAGAAGAGTGGCAGAGTCAGAAAAAGCAAAGTGACAACAGAAGCAGGGTCAGAGAGATGCTTATGTTGCAGGCTCTGAAGATGGAGGAAGGGTGCCAAAAGCCAAAGAACACAGTCTATAGAAGGTATGAAAGACAAGGAAATGGCTTCTCTCCCAGAGCCTCCAAAAGGACCAAAGTCCTGTCCCAACACCTTGATCTTAGGAAGAGGTGTCAAACTTGTCAACTATAAGACTACAAAATCTGTATGGTTTGTGGTTGTTATGACAGCAATAGGAAATGAATATACTAACAAACTTCAATTAATTTGTTTCTTACTACATCTCCAACATTCTGCAATACTAACCACTCCCTTGTCAATTGGTATTGGCCTCATATTTATTGAGCAAGCTATTTATTCCCATATACAGACCAATGATGAAATGCTTAATATATGACAATATTACACACTTGATGCAGATACTACTTCAGATAGTACTTAAGTGCTATCCCAGTTGCAAAGGTTGACAACGAACTACTCATCATTTCCTCTTAAGACAGAATTCTACAACTAGTTCTTCACCCAACCACCCTATGATCTAGTGTTTTTATAGTGCTGAAGTGGATGCCATGCCAGACAGTACTTGCAGATAACACATTAAGTTACATAACTATTTCTTAGTCTCTCCAGAATGAAATCAGATTAATCTGACAGGAAATATATGTCACAGAATCATGAATACCAAGGATGCTGTTAAACTAGTAAGAGTCCAGACTTAAGATTATCTATCTGGATAATTCTCAAGGCTACTTCTTAATTAATAAGGTTATTCCTAACCAATTAATACAGTCAAGAACCATTTAAAAAGATATGTATCATATAAATAATAATGACCCCACTATAACACTGGCTAACTAAGTAAGAACTCTAGAATGTGGACTATAATGGACCAGGTTAATGCAGAACTCTTTTGCCAGTTTTTTTTTTTTTACCTTGGCAAACAATCCCAACTGTTCTCAAGTTCCAGGATCCTGTTTAATTCTCTTTCTTTTCCTTCTAAAAGTGTTCTTATGAGATACTTTTTACATCATAGTGGCATCAAGTATTTTTTAATTTACTATATTGTGATAGAAAGACATCATAAACTCATGATATGGAAATGATGTTACATGTAAGCTTTGTTTCTGGCCTTCCTAATCCAAGTATTTCTCCTCTGTTTCTTTGTTTTGTTTTCTTGTGGGTTTTTTTGTGAAGAAAAAGAATACAATACAGAGTTAACTTCTACTAGGTTTCTATTATCTATCTCTAGTAAATGGACTGACTCACTTTTAGCAGCTCGAACTTCAGTGCCTACAGGATAAAACTCCAAATTCTAAGCCTACAATTTCAGACAAATATAAGCTCCCTCCTTCCTCCTTCCTTTACAACTAAACTTATTATTTGCACTCAGAGTCCTTCAAGAATCTCTTCTACAATCCCTCCACATCTCCTCAAGCTGGTTCACCTTCCATTTCCTTTTCCTTTACAATTATCTAAGTTCCTTCTTTCCTTCCTTCCTGTGGGCACTGTTCAATTTGGATCTCTGACCCTTTCCTTCCCTAACCATCCTCTAAATCCAGAAGGCATGTCTTCTTTAAAATTGTCTTGATGCTTTCCTCAATTTGACTCATTAGTTAACTTACCAGATACCATATCTTTTCTCTCCAACTATGCAATAAAAATGGGGCACACTTGCATATCACTGGGCTCACTGACGTGCATACTATGTAGACATTAAACAAATATTTGCTGATTAATACAAAATCAGAAGACAGTAATAACGTGTGTTGCGAATTAAACATGAGTTTTATTATCTGTAATTGTTAAGCTTCAGAGGATATTATTTGACTCACAGTATATAGGAATCTGTGCCATAATAAGCCAAGTTATAATTGAATTCTAGTTTTACATAATCAGGCTTGTTAACTATTGCAGGTCATATGTATCATGTATCAGCTACAACTTTGTTTCCTTAAAGAAAAAACTCCTGCTCGACTAAACTAAGTTCCCTATTAATATGCACCCATAACATTGTTCTCCTCTTTTATCACAATTATCACACTGTAATCATTTCTTCACTGTCTGAACCACCATTTCTTCTCCCTAACTGGAATGCAGTTTCCATGAGAGCCAAGAGCAGATTGGCCTTGTTCACTATATTCCCAGGGCCTAATTACACAGAAGCTAATCAATCAACCCATCCCTCCACCCAACTCGCCCTCCTCCCTAGGTAAATAGCCAAGCAACGCTGCATCACTGGCTTCCAGAGTCTCAGATGGAGGCTGTGGTCATTCTATATAAGATATGGTTGTCACTCTATTCCAAAAAGCCTCCCACCTCTGCAAGTTCCATTTTTTGCATCTAGGAGAAATTTTCTTTTAATCCCTAAGAATGATTTCTTAATAATTATTTAATGCATATGTAGCATGACACAAACTCCATCTCAGATGTTTTGTGATCTTTCACATTAATTTAGACTATACATGAAAGCAGTGGAAATGTATCATACATCCACTCAATTTATGGGAATTCTACTATTATCTTCAGTATGACACAAACTCCATCTCAGATGTTTTGTGATCTTTCACATTAATTTAGACTATACATGAAAGCAGTGGAAATGTATCATACATCCACTCAATTTATGGGAATTCTACTATTATCTTCAGTAAGGAGAGAGGAAAAAAAGAAAAGAAATGATTCACATAGCACCAGGGACTTCCACTCAGTAACTATATGCTCCACAGTGAGCACAGAATAGGAGATGGACATCTGTGTCCTTTTGGTCAGTCTAAGTTATTGCATGGCTCATACACAAGCAATCTACTTCATCTGTGCTAAAAATAATAAACAGCATGCTGTCCCAACATGGAGCCAAAACTGGCTGTGTTGGACTTCCTGAGAAATCCTGTTAGTCTCTGATAAGACTCCTTCCCAGGATACTTTGAAGTTACTGAGTTTTCGAGGTACTTTCAAGGGTACTTCAATTTTCACCTTGTCCATGGACTTCAAGGACAGACTATGCGTTAGAGGCAATGGTACTATATGTTGGGATGTGGTGCTTGATTGATCCCTGAGTTTCTTCCCAACTATAGGCACAATTAGGTAACTACAGCTCAAAGCTGCCTCTATGAGAAAATCCAAACCTCCCTGTTTCTCTTCCTCCTCTCTTGGAAAATTGCTTAAATGAGAAGAACAACCATTTAACAACAAACGTTGAAAAATAGAGGAAAGGAAGAGTACCTGGGACCTTCTTGTACATAGTACTAAGTTATTACTACAACTTGTCAGACACAAACAATCCTCAATGACCACCCACTCTAGAAAAGAAAGATCTCACTCCCTACCACAAGATACAGAATAATAAGAACTAAGTCTACAAATATCTATGTGTAAGTCCTAACATTACATATTAATTTCATATCAGTATGTATATGAGGGTATACATGAAATGAATGTGAAAAAATTACTTCTTTCCAGCTTCTAATAAGATCCTACTATTATAAGTATTTCCCTGCAAAGATCCACCCAAACCCCAAAGATCTCCTCCTACAAACATACAAACCTTGTGTAGGCTGATTTATATCCCCTTTTCTTCTTCACATAACTGGTATAGGTGAATTCTTGAAAGTTAAATGGACAATAGATAAGAGTCCATTCAGTTATAGACTGAGTAGATAGATGGTGACCTTCTTTATTAATTTCCAACTGATTAAATTATCATCTCCATTTCTCTTGGTTAGATGTCATGAAGGATGTAGAGTCACAATAATTTTTTTTTTGGTAAGAGGAAGTTTCTTGTTGATATACAGAGGGAAAGCCAGAGGTTAAAATATCCTAGCACCTTTACCATCTATACTTTGGGAGGCTGCCCCTGCTCCACTCCAACCATGTGATTTTGGTGGTGCTGCCAATCAAGTATCCTAACAGCCTAACCAGAAAAGTAGGCACATGATATTTTTTAGTTCAATCTGGCCAATCAGGGCCCTTTCCTGGCATTTGTAAATACCAAAAACAGCAGTTTTCTCTCTACTCTAGGGTTTACATGCTTGGATGACGCAACACTGAAGTTGTCTGGAGTCTGTCTTTCATGCACTTATCTAATAGAACAGAATGAACATTGCAATTAGAAAAGCAGAGGCGGGGACTGCGGAGTTAGAGGTTCTTTGTGGGAGGGGGAGAAAGACACAAGAACATCATTTAGTGATTTAGTAACACTAGCCCTTCCCAGGATTGCAAGCCAATAAATCTTTTTGTTGAATCTCATTTGAACTGAGTTTCTGTCACTTATAACAGAAAGAACTTTGACTTAAAAAGTGTGATTACTACCAGAGTAAATTTAACAAATAACAGTGAGAAATCTAAGACAAATTCATAGTTCTTGGCTAAAACACAAAATGAACTTTTATAATGTTTATAGAGAGTGAAGTCCATTCAAACATTAATTCAGGATTCAGTTTAGAGCCGTTTGATGTTACAAATATATACAGATGACACCTGAAGCTGTGGGTCAGGAAAAGATGCCATAAACTCTATGAAACCTAAAACAGATCAAAGTTCAACACACTTTTATTAAGTTAAAAGGCCTTCTCACTGACATATATAACTGACATTTGGTGTCAGAATGGTTGAAATGTCTATGGAATAGTGAGATACAGCTAAGAATCACCAAGATACCCCAATATTCTGGAAGACAAAACATTCACCTGCTGCTGATGGTCCAAGAGGTCTGTAAAGAATCCTCCCATATTTATAACTGTGTCTCTCTGACCATATGAAGCCCAATAGTGCAAACAAATTTCTCCCCATTTATCTTTTTTTTTTTTTGCAGTACTGAGGATTGAACCCAGGAGCATTCTACCTCCGAGCTATACCCCCAGTCTGATTTTTTATTCTTTATTTTGAAACAGGGTCTCACTAAGTTGCGAAGCACCTCACGAAGTAGCTGAGGCTGGCCACGAACCTGTGATCCTCCTGTCTCAGCCTCCCAAGTACTGGGATTACAAGCATGCACCATGACACCTGGCTCCCCATTTTGCTTTACCATGCATTCTATGGAACAGGCCAGCTATTGCCAGGGGATTCCATACCTACTATCCGCTTAAATTTAGTGTGTGTGTGGATTGAACCCAGAGGCATTCTACCTCTGAGCTACACCCCAGCCCTATTTTTATCTTTTATTTTGAAACAGGGCCTCACTAAATTGCAGAGTGCCTCACTAAGTTGCTGAGACTGGCCTACAATCCTCCTGTCTCAGCCTCCCAAGTACTGGGATTGCAAGTGTATGCCACCACACATGATTAAATATCTACTCTTTGCTTAAATTTAAACACGCGCAAACCCAAGTCTTACACAAACATATGTAGATCCTCCATCCCCATTTATATTAGATATACTTCGAACACTCAAGTGCGACACAGAAACACACAACTGACTTGTAATTATCTTCCAGTACAGACCTCTGGGATAAGAGCACCACAAGCTAACATCCATGCTTGGCTTGCTTGCTTGCTTGCTTGTGTGAGGGGAAGGAGAGAGTGTGGTTGAGTGGGCAGTGCAGATGACCCAAGTCTTCCTGTGCATTCTAATGCTAGTGTAGGGAGTGGAAGGGACAGAGGGAGCCTGCGTATTTACAGAAGGCTCCTCAGCTGTTCTCGATGACCCAATGCCAGCCCTACCCCATCCCACTCTACCGTCCAGTGAAGCACACATACTTGGTACACCCACTTTGGACAGCTGTTTCCTTCCTTCCCCATGTTCCACACCTGGAGAACTAGACTTCAGGACCCACCTTTCAACCTGCTGCCCTCACTCTGGGGCACACCTTGCAGGGGGAGACACTGGGACCAGCCTCACAGGGGCCCCGAGAGGTGGACACCTCCATCCTCCTGCACGCCCACATCAATCCCGAGAGGTGGACACCTCCATCCTCCTGCACGCCCGTCTGCCTGAGAGAGGGGGTAGGAGGGGGGTCGCCCACCTCCTAATCTCGCCATCAGGGGAGTGGGCGAGCCGGTCCCTCGGCCTCACACACGTCTGGAACTAACAGGTGGAAATGCTGACCCAGTTCCAGGCGGAACACAGGACACGCCCCTCCTCCCAGGGTCAACCCCGCGGCGTGGCCCCAAGCCACTCAGCCCATCAAGAGCAGTCTGTCGGCTCCCGGGGCCGCGCCGCGGTCGCGCGGGCGGGGGCCGAGGCTCAGGGCTCCGGCGCGCGCGCTTCCCACCCTGGGCACATGCCCTCGCCGCTGGCCGGACCCTAAGGCGCTCGTTACCTCAGCTCGCAGCCATTCCGGCTCCGGACCCCGGCCCCGTAGCCCCGCCCCTGCTCTAGCCGCACGCCTGCGCAGTACTCGGCCGCCCGCGGCCACGCTTCCGCTTTCTCCCGCTCTACGCGCTCTCTCCAGGGCGGTTCCCGCGTCTACGCCACGCCCCTATTTAAAGGGCCAGAGACACTCGGTCTCAGCCCAGGGACTTAATGGGTGATGAACATCGTGGAGATGGGAGAGTGGAGACGTCACAGAAGGAGCGCATATCATCAGCCTTGAGGCCAGCCCCTCCACCAGCAAAAACATTAGGCTCACATGATTATTAGCATTTTTGCCATAAAGTGGTTTTTTTTGTTTGTTTTGTTTTGTTTTGTTTTGTTTATGGTACTGGGGATGGAACCCAGAGGGATTCTACCTCTAAGCTACACCCTCAACCCTATTTTATTTTTTTATTTGGAAACAGGGTCTCGCTAAGCTGACGCGAACCGCAATAAAGTGCTTTTTAATTGAGTTATCTGCATTGTTTTTCCAGACATGATACTATTGCATACTTAATAGACTACGGAATAGTGTAAATAAAACTTTTATGTGCACTGGGAAACCAAATGGCAGTCGTTGAGGTGAGAGAAGAAAGTCTCTTCCAGCCCTGTCAGCCCTTGGCCTTCACGAAAGTGACCCAGCCAGCCCAGGAAGGGCAGTTGATTGACTGGCTTTGGGAGTTGAAGCCAATTAATAATAATAATAATAATAATAATAGTAAGCTGGGTGTGGTGATCTCAGTAATCTCAGTACTTGGGAGACTGAGACAGGAGGATCACAGGTTCAAGGACAGTCTCAGCAACTGAGTGAGACCCTTAGCAACTTAGGGAGACCCTTTTTCAAAATAAAAAATAAAATAGGAGCCAGGGGTGGTGGCACACGCTTGTAATCCCAGTACTTGGGAGGCAGAGACCTGAGGATGCGGATTCGCAACCAGCCTCAGCTAATTAGTGAGGCCCTCTGTAACTTAGTGAGACCCTGTTTCAAAATAAAGAATAAAAAATAGGGCTGGGGGTGTAGCTCGGAGATAAAATGCCCCTAGGTTCTATCTCCAGTACTGCAAATAAATAAATAAATAAATAAATAAATAAATAAAATAGGGCTGGGGGTTTAGTTCAGAGGTGGAATGCCCTTGTGTTCAATCCCCCATACCAAAATAATAATTATAAAAAGCCAGGTGCGGTGGCGCATGCCTGTAATCCCAGTACTTGGGAGGCTGAGACAGGAGGATCACAGGTTGGAGGACAGCCTCAGCAAATAGTGAGACTCTCATCAACCTAGTGTGAGACTCTGTTTCAAAATAAAAAATAAAATAGGGCTGGGGGTGTAGCTCAGAGGTAGAATGCCCCTGGGTTCAATCCCAGTACAACAACAACAATAATAATAATAATTATTATTATTATTATTATAACAATAATAATTTTCTTTTAAAAGACAATCACATAATTGCCAGTTTTTTAAAAATTTGCCAATAAGAACAGTAACCACATATCTTAAAAAGTATTATTTTCTAATTTATCATCAACATTGCTGTGCAAATAATTAATATCAAAAATATGGGAGGGACTTACTTTCAAATAAGGGAGATAACTTTAAAATTATGCTTTTTCTATTATTGCTGCAGAAGAAAGATAAAGCTTTCAGGACAGACAGGCTTTCAGAGTCATGATCATCTGGCCCATGATCATCTTACACCTGTTGGACCTATGGTCAAGAAATTGGAAAGAGGAAGAATGCCAGGAGATCGTCCTGGAAGGAGATAAGAAAACATTTAGTTTTTCAAACATTTATTGAGCATCAACCAGGGTCACTACACTTTTGAGCCTTCAGAGGACCCAGGGATGGGAAAGACACAGCCCACCCTTCCAGATAATACTGATCTAATAACTCAGTGTACAGACATCATGACAGTACAAAGCAGCCTGATCAGAGTGGTAGAAAAAGAGGTATGGGAGCATCATCTCAGGGTCACAGATGAGGAGAAATGGTGGAACACTTCAGGGAGAAGGTGACATCTTTTGTGTGCCTTGAAGGACTTCAGTGTGCAGAGAGCAGGGAGAATGCCTAGCTGAGGGACAGTAGGATCAGTGGCAGTCCAAAGCAAGTTTGGGGACTATTTACTGGCATGATGTGACCATAGAATAGGCAATGAATTTCAAACTTCCTTAATCATCACCCCAGAAATAAATACATTTCATCCATGAACACATATATGTATATACACCCAGTGTGTGTGTATGTGTAACAGGAGACAGTAGGCAGGCTGGTAACACCAGAAATCCTGGTGAGAGAAAACTGTTAAAGTGTTGAGCAGAAAGTAAATTGGCAGAAGTGAGGGGAGCAGGGTTATAGGGGTAAGAGATGAGAAATTTGCTTTCTTCCCCCCACTGCCTTGTGCTGGAGATCGAACCCAGGGCCCCACGCATGCTAGGCAAGAGCCCTACCACTGAGCCATACCTTCAGCCCTAACTAATCTTTTCAAACTGTCTCTAGGGCAGTCATAAACTTGTGGGTAGCTACAGAAAGCTTACCTAGGACCTGTTATAAAGGAGCACAGTTCAGTTCACAATAAGGAATGTTTTAGAACAGTTTGAGCTACCTCTGAAACCTCTCCAAAGCAACAGGCCTTGTATGTACCCCTGTTCACAGTGGGAGTGTCAAATACTTATCCTTTCCAGGGCTGTTTAAATTAATTTTAAAAATAAAACTATTGTATCTTATTATAGAAAACTTGGAAGATTCAGAAAATATTTAAAGATAAAACAGAAAAAAAGTGCTTATCATTTTGGCCTATTTTTGTTGGGTCTTTTTCTTTGATATTTTCATTTTTGACATAACTACATAGACTATATAGTAAACAGTCTAATGCTGGGTGTGGTGGTGCACGCTTGTAATCCCAGTACTTGGGAGACGGAGATCGGAGGATCCAGGTTTGTGGCCAGTCTCAGCTACTTAGTGAGGCCCTCCGCAACTTCGTGAGACCCGGTTTCAAAATAAAGTATAAAAAATAGGGCCAGGGGCGTAGCTCGGAGGTAAAACGCCCCTGGGTTCAATCCCCAGTACCACAAAAAAAAAACACAGTCTATATCCTACTTTTTTCCTCAATGTTACATCTTGAGTATAATCAATTATCATTAAAATTGTCCACAAATATTATTTGTAATAGTAACATAAGCATTGGCCATATACTGTACTGCTCATTGACAATGCATCTGGTTACCCAAGAGCTCTGATGAAGATATATGAGATTAGAATTGTTTTCATGCCTTCTAACACAACATCCATTCTTCAGCCATGAACCAAGGAATAATTTCAACATTCAAGTCTTGATGTTTAAAAAATACATTTTGAAGCCAGGGGTGGTGGCACACGCTTGTAATCCCAGCACTTGGGAGGCTGAGACAGGAGGATGGCAGGTTCACCGCCAGCCTCAGCAACTTAGTGAAACCCTCTGCGACCTAGTGAGACCCTGTTTCAAAATAAAAAATACAAAGGGGCTGGGGGTGTAGCACAGAGGTAGAATGTCCCTGAGCTCAATCCCCAGTACCACAAAAAAAAAAGAAAGAAAAGAAAAGAAATACATTTTGTGGGGCTAGGAAGGCAGCTCAGTGGCAGAGCACTTGCGTAGCATGTGTGAGACCCTGGGATCAATCCCCAGCACTGCAACAAAGAAAATAAAAAGGAATATATTTCCTAACACTATAACTCCCACAGATAGTGATTCCTCTGATGGATATATATATGCAAAGTAGATTAAAACCCTTCTCAAAAGGACATACCATTCTAGATGCTATTGAGTGCATTTGTGACTTATGGGAGGAGGTCAAAATACCAAACTTAACAGGAGTTTGGAAGAAATAATTCTAATCACCATGGATTTTCTAGGGTTCAAGACTTCAGTGCAGGGAAGTAACTGCAGATGTGATAGAAATAGCAAGAGAAGCCAGGCATGGTGGTGTACACCTATAATCCCAGTACTTTGGAAGCTGAGACAGGAGGATCACAGCTTTGAGGACAGCCTCAACAAGTAGTGAAACTCATCAATCTATCGAGACCCTGTTTCAAAATAGGGCTGGGGGTATAGCTTGGGGGTATAGCTTGGGGGTATAGCTTGGAGGTAGAATGGCCCTGGGCTCAATCCCCAGTACTACAGAATAAGGAAGGAAGGAAGGAAGGAAGGAAGGAAGGAAGGAAGGAAGGAAGGGAGGGAGGGAGGGAGGGAGGGAGGGAGGGAGGGAGGGAGGAAGGAAGGAAGGAAGGAAGGAAGGAAGGGATTAGAAGTGGGGCATGAAGATGTGACTGAATTGCTGAAATCTCATGATAAAACTAACAGATGAGGAGTGTCCTCTTATGGATGAGCACAGAAGGTAGCTTTTTGAGATGAAATCTACTTCTGGTGAAGATACTGTGAACATTGTTGAAATGACAACTAAGGATTTAGAATGTTACATAAGTTTAGTTGAAAAGCAGCAGCAAAGTTTGAGACAACTAATTCCAATTTTGAAAGAAGTTCTACTACAGGTAAAATGTTATCAAACAGCATCTCGTGCTACAAAAAAATCTTTTGTAAAAAGAAGAGTCAATCTACGCAGGAAACTTCCTTGTCTTATTTTAAAAAAACTCATCACAGTCATCCCAAACCTTAAGCAACCAGCAACCTGATCAGTCAGTCATCAACACTAAGAGACCCTCCACCAGCAAAGACATTACAGCTCATTGAAGGCTGACATGACCATTAGCATTTTTTTAACAATAAAGTATTCTGTGTGTGTGTGGTACTGAGGATTGAACCCAGGGGCATTTTACCTCTGAGCTACACCCCCAGCCCTATCTTTTTTTTTTAATTTGGAAACAGGGTCTCACTAAGTTGCAGAGGGCCTTGCTAAGTTGCTGAGGCTGGCTGTGAACTTGAGATCCTGCTGTCTCAGCCTTCCAAGTACTGGGATTACAAGCATGTGCCACCATACCAGGCTAATAAAGTATTTTAATTGAGATTGCACATTGTTTTTTTTTTTAGATACAATGCTACTTCACACTTACAAGACTACAGAATAGTGTAAATACAAATTTAAATGCACTGGGAAATGCATGTGACTCACAGAATTATAATACCTGTTTTTTGCATGGTCTAGAACTAATTCCACAGTATCTCCAAGGTGTACCTGTACTTTGACTTATTTCATTATTTCTCTATTTTTGGACATTTAGGGGGTTCCTATTTTTCCTGTTAACAAGAACATTGCCATGAAAATCCTTACACAGAAATCTTTGCCCACAATTTTAAATTATTTCCTTAGGATGAAAACCTGTAAGCGAAATTACTGATTCAAAAGCTTTGAAATCTCTTAAGTCTGCCAAATTACTTTCCAGAAAGGTCAGGCCAGTTTCATTCTTACAAGAGGTGCTCAAGGGTGCCCATCACACATGCCCACCAGCATTTATTTTATCTTTTTAAAAAGCTTTGCCAATTTGATAGATGAAATGGCCTCTCATTTTAATTTGCATTGGATTACTAGTGGGGTGGAATATCTTTATAAATTTATTAACTCTTTGTAGTTATTCTCGGAATGCAATTACACTGCCTGTGTTTGGATTTGTGATTGGCAAATAAACAATACTAAGTGAATTGTTACTGAATTTAGGAGAAGAAAAACAGAAAAATGTTTTAAAATAAATGAAGTGGTCACACCAAGTTATAGCCAAATTGTATTGTGCTGCACTGTACTAACAAAGATTAGTGGGAAAATGGAGTCATCACATAGTATCTGATTAAATATGTCTGTGTTATTGGAATCGGTATAATATTCATGTTGTGAGGGTGATTTTGGTTTCAGCAAAGTATTATTCCTTATATCAAGTCAATATGGTAGATTTTAATTTCCTCATTTGGTAGTTTTGCTTGTATTTGGTTTATAAATTTGATCTAGTTTCATAGATGCATAAATCTATAAAAATGAGTTCTTTCCTTAGTTTTGTGTTTGCATATATGTGTTAGTCAGCTTTCCATTTCTGTGACAAAATATATAAGAAAATCAACTTAGAGAAGGAAAGATTTATTTTGGCTCACAGTTTCAGAGGTTTCAGTCCATGATCATTTGGCTCTGTTGTTTCTGGGCCTGTGGTGAGGCAGAACATCATGGCAGGGAGCCTGTGGTGGAGTTAAGCTGCTCACCTCATGGCAGCCAGGACACAGAGAGAGTAAGAGGAAGGGTCCAGGGACAATATACCCTCCCAGGACACACCCCCAGTGACTTATTTCCTTCCACCAGGCCTCACCACCTAAAATTTCCACCACCTCCCAGTATTCCATCACGTGATGAGCCCATCAAGGATGAATCCATCAGTGAGCTTGGAGCCCTCATGATCCAATCAAATCCCCAAAGCCCCACCTCTGAAAACTGCTGTACCGGGGACTGAGCCTTCAACACGGGAGCTGTGGGGAACACTTCAGATCCAGACCATAACAATATACATATATATGTATGCAACCTTATAAAAATAATATAAGTCAATTCTAGAGATGTGTGAGAATCTTATTACTATAAGGGTTTCAAACAATATTCAAATTTGAAGAATATTACTATAGGAAGCTTCTTAAAGTCTCATTTTTAATTCTCTAAATTTGGGCATTGGGGTTTTAAAAAGATAAAAGTAGGATCAGCCTATATATTAGAATTGGCCTATACAGAATATTATTATGATTTTTTTCCCCTTTGGAAAGAAAGCCATAGTATGTTTAGGGTTCAGAGAATGTTTTGGCTTAAAATGTACCATTTGTCAAAGTTAACTTTTAAAGGTCAGTAAGACCTAGACAGAAAGATGTTTAAATATATTATACTTATCTCTTTAAGTAAGGCAAAGAAGTTGAGGAGATAGTGATTAAAATGAAACTTCTGTGGTGTTAGGAGAAGTTAAGCTGATAGGGAAAAAAGCCCTGCATGAGATGTGGGAGCCTGGGGGCATGGGAATCAGTGAGGGCTGGCCTGCCTGGACAGACAGGAGCTAGAAGGGGAGCAGCACCCAAGGGTAGCTGCAGTTGGATGATTCCTGACACCCAACAGTACTCCTCCAGCTTTCCAAAGCCAGGAAGGCTGGAGCCCACCATCCAGACATTGCTACTTTCATCTGGAATAAGCCACACCTATCCTGAAGGGGAAAATGTATATGCCTGAGAATAAGAGCAGAGAATTGGAAGTAGGTGGTTGTATTATTTCTTTCTTTGCTCACAATCACAACTTAAACTGGCCTCTATTCCATTGTTTTTTAAATAACCTGGTCGGAGCATAGAGAATTCTTAGAGCACTGAAACTACTCTGTTTGATGCTATAATGGTGGATATATGTCATTATACATTTGCCAAACCCATAGAATGTACAATACCAAGCATGAACCCTACTATATACTATGGACTTTGGGTGATAGCAATGTGTCAGTGTAGGTTCATCAGTTGGAAAAAATGTACCACTCTGGTGAGGGATACTGATAATGAGGAAGTTGTGCTTATGTCAGGGCAGGAGGTATATGGGAAATTTCTGTACCTTCCTCTCAATTTTGCTGTGAACCTGAAGTTGCTCTAAAGAATAAAGTGTATTATAATATTTAAAAAAAAAAACCCTAAAACTACTCCAGGCATGGTGGTGCACGCTTGTAATCCCAGTACTTTGGGAGGCAGAGACCGGAGGATCTGGGTTCACGGCCAGCCTCAGCTCTCTCTCCCCCTGTCTCTCTCTCTCTCTCTCTTACTTAGTGAGACCCTCTGCAACTTCGTGAGACCTGGTTTCAAAAAAATAAAGTATAAAAAATAGGGCCGGGGGTGTAGCGCAGAGGTAGAACACCCCTAGGTTCAATCCCCAGTACCACAAAAAAAAACACACCTAAAACTAAAACTTGGCCTACAGGATTCTTTTATTTTCACTTTATTTTCTTATAGTGCTGGGGGTCAAACACAGGGCCTTGCCTTACACATGTTAGGCAAGTGCTCTGCATTGAGCTACACACACAGTCCCCATATACAGGGTTTGTAATTGCATCAAACATCCAAATAAGTTGGAGACATTTATGGATTATCCTCAAGTTGTTTTTTTTTTTTTTTTTGCAGCACTGGAGATTGAACCCAGGGGCATTCTACCTCTGAGCTACACTCCCAGCCCTATTTTTTATTCTTTATTTTTGAAACAGGGTCTCACTAAGTTGCGTAGGACCTCACTAAGTAGCTGAGGCTGGCCATGAACCTGTGATCCTCCTGTCTCAGCCTCCCAAGGACTAGGATTACAAGTGTGCGCCACCACACCCAGCTTATTTGCAAGTTTCTCAAGCTAGTTCAGATGTCATTCTCATGTTCTCTCTGCCTGGAATTGTTCTTGTGCAAGACAACCACATGGCTCACTCCCTCACCTTCTTTAGGGTTGTGCTCAAATGTCTCTGCATCGGCCTGAGCAGCAAATAGGAAGAAGACTAAGAGGAGTACTCTCCTCCATCCAGGTCTCAGGGACCCAGATTCTTTCCATCTGGTGACACTCTTATCTAAACACATGGCCTCCAAGTTCTCCAAGGCAGAAGAGAAGCACATTGGCTGTGACTTGCCTTGGCCTGAAAGTGACATGTACTCCTTCTGCTCACAGTCCATTGGCCAGCACCAGTCACTGGCCCTGTTTATTGCAAGGGAGGCCAGGAGGTGCAGAGCAGCACACAGAATATCCAGGGAGCATAGACCGCTTCATCTACAGACACCCAGTGAAGCCTCACTGACCGCCCTTCCATCCCCAGCACTCCCTCTTTACCCTTTTATACTTTGCTTTTCTCTATAGTACTTATCATCATCCCACACACGAGATCCTGCTTTATCTGTGAAGTTTCTGTCTTCCCCACTAGCACATAAGCACCATGAGAGCAGAGGCTTTTGCTTATTTCACTTATGGTTGAACCTCCCACATCTAGGACAGGGTCTGGCACATAGTAGGAGCTCCATAAATTGTTATTTTTTTTTAAAAATTTATATGGGGGGTACTTGGGATTGAACCCAGGGACATTCTACCTCTGAGCTACATCCCCAGCCCTATTTTATTTTTAGTTTGAAACAGGGTCTCACTAGGTTGATGAGAATCTCACTACTTGCGGAGGCTGTCCTCCAACATGTGATCCTCCTGTCTCAGCCTCCCAAGTACTGGAATTACATGCATGTGCCACCATGCTCGGCTCATAAATTGTTCTTCAACTAATGAATAAACTCTACAATGACAGTCTTTATTTGTGTGTAGGAGAGGTGTTACATGCACTGATCTGAGAATGCTTCCTAAAGCAGGGTTCAAAGAACAAAGGTCCCTTTCTTACAGTATACATGAGAATTTATCAAGTGCTTGCTGTATACCAGGCACCATACTTAGTGCCAGGAATACAGAAATGAGTGAGAAATAATAGTCCCTGACCCCTCTCCATGAATGCAACACTAAAAAAATCAATATTTATGAAGATCCACAATAGAAATAAATTATGGGAGCTCAAAAAGCCAAATCCTTCTGACATTTTAGTAAGACTGAGATTTTATATCCAAACATTGCTAGAATAGCAACAAAAAAGGGAGGGGAAAGGAGACTTAGGAATCATAAATTGCTTCCTGAAGTCATAAAATTAATAAGATCTATATTCTCCACCATTTTGTATTTTCGATGACAGACTGCCTCTGACTTTTCATTTTCCCATTGATTCTAGTGCCTCCCCTCATCTCGCTTCCCTTCAGCTTTAGAGTGAGCAGCAGCCCACATGTGCTTAGTTGAGAGAAGCTAAGGCTACTCAACTATTTAAAAGCATTCTCCCTTTAATAATTTCATAATCCCAGAAATGCTACCTTTTGAATCTGCTTAGAGTATTTTGTCTTCCAGTCCTACCCCTGTAAGCAAATAAGTGCAGTATTTTTTAACTCAAGACTGGTATTTTGGGAGCCCTGCCAGAACTCAAAAACAAAAACAGGGTGGAAAGGAAGGCCCAGGGCTTGGATCTGGGCTATAAGGTGGCCCTAGGCAGGGAATGTAGGGGATTGGGCATTAGATAAGAAAAAGGTCAAGGAATGAGAAAATAAGATGGAAAAACAACATTGAAGGTAAATTTGACGTATCTCACCCTTTGCCTGGAGTTAGCCTTGCTTACATAAAAGGTCACACATTATTTCTTTAACACAAAAAATAAGGAATTAGAGTCAACTGAAAATGAAAGAAAATCCAAAATAATAGCAGTGTTCCCCTGTGTCAGGAGCCAAACTCCTTCAAACTCGTTCCTCCACCTAGGGCCTTAATTCCCAAATCTATCTCATGGTCCAAGACGTCTGTTCCAACCATCACATCCATTTTCCAATTAGCAAGGAAGAAAGTATTGGTTACCATTGCTGTGTAGCTGCCCAAGAAATTAGAAGCTGAAAACAATTACGTTCATTATCTTACAGTTTCTGTAGGTCAGGAATCCAGGCATGGTTTCATGGGGTACTCTGGCTCAGAGTTTCTCGCGAGTCTGCAACCAAGGTGCTGGCCCAGGCTGCAGACATCTCAAGGCTCAGATTGGGAAGGTTCTGCTTCCAAGATCACTCACTTGGTTTCTGGCAAGATTCAGTTTGCTGCAGGCTATTGGACTCAGGTCCTCAGCTCCTCATGGGTTTTGGCCAGAGGCACTCTCAGTTTCTTGTCATGTGGGCTTCTCCATAAGGCAGCTCACAACATGGTAGCTCGCTTCATCCAAGAAGAGCCAGCAAGAATGTGAGCAAGACAGAAGTCACAGTCTTTGGAAGTGGCTTCCCATTGTTCTACACTACATTCTGTTCATTAGAAGCACTAGCTTCCACCCACACTCAAGGGGAGGGGATTATAAATGGGTATGACTTCCAAGAACTGGAGTCCACTGTCTTCTTGCTCATAGATTTGCCAAATTTTAAAAGTCTGGAAAATGTCCACAAATGTAAACTGTCTCTCTGATTATAAAGCATAGTAGTTTAAAACCATGGCTTAAAGCTGATCATGGTGGCGCACGCTTGTAATCCCAGTACTTGGGAGGCTGAGACAGGAGGATCGCAGGTTTGTGGCCAGTCTCAGCTACTTAGTGAGGCCCTCTGCAACTTAGTGAGACTCTGTTTCAAAATAAAGAATAAAAAATAGGGCTGGGGGTATAGCTCAGAGGTAGAAGCCCCTAGGTTCAATCCCCAGTACCGCAAAACAAAATAAAACAAAAAAAGCATGGCTTAAGTGTAGGGCAGGACCTAAATTGGTATCTGTATCTTCCAGGCACTATTTTAGAATCTGCTAGCAAAGGAAGGTATACCTGCTATCTTCAAAGATTCTTCCTGAAACCCTATACACTAGTCCCACTTTCTCATCATTGGCCCACATCTAGCTGCAAAGGAGGTTGAAATTGTAGTCTGTATTCTGGGTGGCTATCATCCCAGATAAAATTAAGGGATTCAATCCTGAAGAACTACAGAATTCTAGAGAGTAGAAGCTTTGGTTGTTCTGTGTGCTTCAGAGCCAGTCCTAGGCATTGAGGTAGAAGATAAAAATGACTGGATAGAGTCATTGAGTCTGGGTTCAAATCCTACTTCTGCCACACTCTGTGCTGAATAAATAATTTAACCTCATTAAGTCTCATTTGTACATTCAGATTAAATGAAACGACCTCTGTGAAGCACCTTGTGCTTGGTAGGCTCTCAATAAATGTCTGCTAAATCTGTTTCAGATGTAGCTTAATATCCCAGAGACTTTTAAACCTGGCTGTGACGACCAATGAGCTTGCCATGTAACTCCACGCCATTTACCTAACCTCTTTAGGCACTGGCTTCCTGTCAATGGAGGACAGTACCAGCACTTGCCCTGTGTATCTCATCAGGTTGCTGAAAGGATGATATGTATAAACATTTTGATGACTTTTTTTTCAAAATTCGATATGGCAGGCAAACTTAATATGGCACTAGTGGCCACCAGGTGGCAGTGGAAAGCAATGGGCTTGGGTTATGGTCCACCGCCACCAGATGGTGCTGGCATTCAGCAGATAACACCTGGCTTTTCTGGGAGCCCATACAAGGAGCCCCTGAAGGGTTCTTGAAGATGGTTAGTGCCACCCATCATCCCACAGATGAGGGGAATGTGGGGAGGAAGTCAGAGGCATAAAGCAATGAGGGTTGGAGCCCAGCTCTCCTGATTGCCAGCCTAGAGTGGCTCTTCCCCTACACCGTACAGATGTTCTCACGTTCTCTCTGGACTTTCACTGGACACCAAAGGAGTCCATTGTCTTCTTGTTCATAGATTTGCCAAATTTTAAAAGTATAAAAAATGTCCACAAATGTAATATGTCTCTTTGACTAAAAAGCATAGTAGTTAAAAACATGGCGTGTAGGACAAGACCTCAATTGGTATCTGTAGGTTTCTTGCCTGCAAAGTTAAGATAATAACTTTCACCTCATAGGGCTGGTACAAAGATTAAATTAAATGAGATAAAGTATGTGATTGTAATAGATAACATCAACTAGTGCTTATAAAATACCTCACACTCCTCTAAGCAGTTTGTGTTTAATTCATTTAATTCTCACCAGTACCATACATGGTATCCACTATTATTAAGTCCATTATAGAGAGGAAGAAACTGAAGCACAGAGACATGATAACTTACCCACATTCATAGCTAGTAACTGGAGGGGCCAGGATTTAATCTGGTTCTCAGAGTTTACACCCTTAACCATACCTATTACTAATTGCTCAGCTGAGAGTAAATATCCAATAAATGACAGATATGGGTCCATAGACCATACTGAGGATCTCAGCTTTAAAGACAAGGGTTTTGAATGAGCAAGATAACCAAATTGCCTCTATGATTTCAGGTGGAAGAAAAATGTTTAAGCACTCGAGTTAATAAAACAAGGGTAAAAACCAAGATTTTAAAAAATCAAAATAAAGCTAAAACAAAGAAGCTGGAATAAAAACATAGACCTTAGAGACAGAGACTAGTGCTTGGATTCTGATGCTGCCTCTTGCTGGAATTGGGACCACGGGCAGGTTGTTTAACATTTTAGAGGATCAGGTTCCTCATCTAAAAATTAAAGCCAATAACCTACCCAGCAGAATTACTGTGAGTGCTAGATGCCAATGTGGTTAAAAGGTCTGTACACAGAAGAGCAAACATTTAATTGTTATAATTTCTATCTTTCTTCAAATATGTATATACAGTCATGCATCATTTAACAATAGGTACATGTCCTGAGAAATGCATTGTTAGGTGATTTATTCACTGTGTGAACATCACAGAGTGTACTTCCACAAACTAAGATAGCTACAGTATCACCAGGTTGTGGGATCACTGTAGTATGTGCCATCCATCATGGACTGAAATGTTTCATTACGTGGTGCATGACCATATATTGGTCAACTGCTGGTTGAAAGGGATTCAAAGATATTAAGCTACTGTCCCTTCTCTCAAGGAACTTACACAGCAGAGGAGATGGATGTATATACCAGTTGATACACGCCCTAGGACAAGTGAAACATGCAATGGACATTAGGAGGCGGCAAATTTTTTTCTAACAGTGACAGCTGTATACAATGCTTAAGATTAGCCTTGAAAAATGGAAAGGAGAACAACATTCCAAAAACTTTATAAATAAAGGTAAGGAGACCAGAAAGGGTGGGGTTTGTTTGGGGAAGAATAAGCAGTCCAGACTGAAGATATGAGTCAGACATAGGAGTGTGGCAGCAAGAAGAGGAAGAAAATTTCTGATTAGACCTGACATGTTAAACATAGGCATCTGACTGTGTTCCTAAAATGACAGTAAAGTAATAAAATATAAACCCAGAAGGGACTATAAAATCAAGAAAAGAGACAATAGCTGATGGAAGATGTCAAACAATTTTGAAAAAGGGATAGTAGTTTGATGAGTATTAACTAAGCAGAGGAGAGAGAGCTGCCTACAGGGCAGGTGGAGGACAGAGAAGCTTTCAAAAAGGAGCCAATATGATATGAAAAACACAATAAAAAAAACAGAAAAAAATTGGAAAATAGAGATGCTGAAGCCAATGGGATGGGGTTGAGCTTAAAACACAAGGATATTTTGAAAGACTGTATCCCCCCTCCCAGCCTTGGTAGTCAACTGGCTTTCTACAGTCCACCTGACAAAATAAAAGAAGTTTACTCTTTGAAGGGGCTGGAGAAGGGACATCCAGACTTGGGGATTCACCAGGTATAGCAGACACAAGAAGTAGGGCACCCTACTGAAAACAGGTGGATTAAGTGAAAGTCTCTATCTTGGACAATGCAATTAGCTGCCCCTTCCCCTGGTGGGCTCCCAAAATACTGGAAGCCTGGCTTTTGCTCTAGGGAAAAGAGGCCAGAGAAGTTCCAGCTGTGTATCTTGCCCAAAAGAAAAGTCTACTGCTACCAGCATTAGTGGGGGAGTTCCCAGTAAAACATGGCCTTCTACCCGATAACCCTAAGCAGCGGCCCACTACTTAACCAGCCCTAAACACACATGCACAGCTTCCCATGAGCTCTTTAGTGCCCTACTAAAAATGATATGAAATGGATACTGAGGACAGGAAGAGAGGCTCTATAATAAAGACCCAGGAGGAAGAGTGGGAGGAAAGGAAGGAAGGGAGAGAAAAAAGAAGGAAGGATGGAAGGGAGGAAGGGAGGGAAGGAGGAAGGAAGAAAGGAAGGAAGGAAGGAAGGAAGGAAGGAAGGAAGGAAGGAAGGAAGGGAAGATAAGGAAGGAGGAAGGGAAACTCAGGAATCAGGGGACAATTCAGAGAAAAGAGAAAATTTAAACACATAATTAATTTCCTAGAACTCTAGGGAACAATTGCACCCATGAAACAAGATGAGGGTGGAGCTATAGAAATAAGACTCCTCAGAGAATATGAAAAGGCTCTTGGAGAGCCGGGAGTGGTGGCACACGTTTGTAATCCCAGGGAGGCTGAGACAAGAGGATGGCAGGTTTGCAGCCAGCTTCAGCTACTTAGTGAGGCCCTCTGCAACTACTTCAAAATAAAGGGAAAAAAGGGGTGAAGGTGTAGCTTGGAGGTAGAAAGCCCCTGGGTTCAATCCCCAGTACTACAAAAAAAAAAAAAAAGCTCTTGGAAATCAAGATAGCTAAGATTTTAATATTGCATGGATTTGGAAGAAAAAAATAATGAAGAAATCTCTCCTAAAAGTAAACAATTAAAAATATACACACAAAGAACTACTAAGAGAAAAAAAGAATAGTTTGATATTATTTCAGAAGGCTCAGTATCAGAATAACAGAAATTCCAGAAGGAGGAAATAAAAAAGTTTAGGGATTAATTGCCAAAGAAATAATTTTAAAATTTTCCAGGGTAGTAAAAGAAAAAAATAATATTAAGGGACATCATTGTAATATTTCAGACATCAGACACAAAGAGTAAATCCTCAAACCTTCTAGACAGAAAAATTAGGTCATCTACAAAGGATTGGAGTTCATAATGCATTGGGAAAATGCTGAAACCGGCATGAGGGATCTTATTGGGTGATGAAAATGTTCTAAAAACTGATTTGTGGTAATAATAGCACAACTTGGTAAATTTAGTAAAAATCATTAAATTGTACACTTGAAATGAGTGAATAATATTGTAAAAACAGAATTAGTAAAATACAAATCCATGGAATTAAATATATGAAAGATTTCAAGTACAAAAATGTATAAGAATATTATAAAGTAGATAGTAAAATAATGTGTATAAATATAAAGTATATTATTCAAATAAATTATAAACTAAAACAAGAAAACAAATAAAAGCAATGCTGGAAGCTAGAAGACAACAGAAAAAAACACAACCAAAAAATTGGAAAATAGAGGTGCTACTATCTTTTCCAGGTGCAGAATTTCTTCCGAATTCTGAAAGACAACTATTTTTTATTTAGAAATGTCTAGCCAAACTGTCATTAAAACATGGACATTATTTTTAGACAAGCCAGGTTTAAGAAAATTGTTCCTAATGTACCCATTCTCATAAAACTATGAGGAAGTAAACCAAAAAGAAGACATGGGCACCCAGGAAAAAGGAAAATTCTAATACAGAAGAAAGGCAAAGGAACTTTCTAGAATAATGATGAAGGGAGCCTCGGCATAACAGTCATGAAACAAATCAGGACAGCAACCAGTCCAGGCTGGAGCAGAAAAAACCTTTTAAATGTGATGGTTTTTAGCTGGAGGTGGTGGCACACGCCTGTCCTCCCAGGACTTGGGAGACTGAGACAGGAGGATAACAAGCTTGAGGACAGCTTCATCAACATACCAAGACACTAATTTAAAAAAAAACATTTAAAAAGGTCTGGGGGTGTATCTTGGAGGTAGAATGCCCTTGGATTTAATCCCAAGTAACACACACACACACACACACACACACACACACACACACACACACACACACGATGTTCTTAGGGAAATAATGGAACATATAGATAAGGTGATTCATTTTACTATATTATAAGAGATCTATATGAGTTTGGGAATGAGTTGGTGATAAGTACCTGGAAAGCTAAACAAAGGGGGAATTGAAGCTATTATAACTTTAAGGTTTCTTTCTCCTTCCTTCCTTCCTTCCTTCCTTCCTTCCTTAATTCCTTCCTTCCTTCCTTCCTTTTTCTTTCTTTCTTTCTTTCTTTCTTTCTTTCTTTCTTTCTTCCTTCCTTTCTTTCTTCCTTTCTTTCTCTCTCTCTCTCTCTCTCTCTCTCTCTCTCTCTCTCTCTCTTTTTCTTTCTTTCTTTCAAGAAATGTAGCCAGGTGCAGTGGTACATGCCTGTAGTCTCAGCTACCTGGGAGGCTAAGCCCATAGGATGGCTTGAGCCCAAGAGTTTGAGACCAGCCTGGGCAACATAGTGAGACTCTGTTTCAAAAAATTAAAATAAAGAAGAAATGTAATCATAATTTATTATGTTGCCCAGCTGTGAGCAATGTTTACATAGTCATAATAATTTAAATACCAAGTGTTGATTTAACCCAAACCATGCTACGATGATATTGTGTGTGTGTGTGTGTGTGTGTGTGTGTGTGTGTGTGTGTGAGAGAGAGAGAAAGAGAGAGAGAGAGAGAGTGAGAGAGAGAGAGAGAGAGACAGAGAGACAGAGAGAGAGACAGAGAGAGAGACAGAGACAGAGAGAGATTGTAAGAAGGTAAAACTTCATCTTCTTAGAGTTTGGATTTCTCCAGAAGCAGACCCTGAGAGGAGGATTTGCTCAAGTAGTTTATCTGGGGAGCACAGGGGACACACTCAAGGAATTAGGAAAGTGTTACAGAGAAGGGAAGACAAGTGATAAAGAATGCATGAGTAAGCCAGGCTTGGCTGTGAACTATTGGAGACTAATCTATTGGGGAAATTCTGGGAAATGGGATAAAACACATGCCTCAGAATTATTCCTTCTGATGGGTAGGGAGCTGAGGTATTTATACACTTGCTTCTGAGGGTCATTAGTTGAGGACTTCGGATGGTGGGGGAGATAGTATCTCAATACCCAGACACCTCTAGCCTCTCACCTGTGAGGGAGGGCAGATTCTAAGAGCTTCTGGCACAGAGATGCAGACCTTGGCAATTAGAAGTGAGGAAATGGTGCAAGAAATGGCTAAAGGAAGGCAAGTGCAATGGCACACACCTGTAATCTCAGGTGCAGTGGCACACTTGGGAGGCTGAGACAAGAGGATCACAAGTTTGAGGCCAGCCTAAGCAATTTAGTGAGACCCTGTTTTAAAATAAAAAGTAAAGCTGGGCGCATGGTACACATGCCTGTACCCACAGTTCTTGGGAAACTGAAACAAGAGGATCGCAGGTTCATGGCCAGCCCCAGCAATGTAGCGAGACCCTCTGCAACTTAGTGAGACCCTGTTTCAAAATAAAAAAATAAGATAGAGCTGGGGATGTAGCTCAAAGGTATAATTCCCCTGGGTTCAATTCCCAGTAACCCCCCAGTAGCTAAAAGATACAGGTGGAGCATGAACAGCATCTTCAATAGAAGTCAAGATAAATAATGTCTAAAATGGAAAAAAAATCTAAAATTATAGTAATGGAGGGAAATACCCAAAGAAATTTTTAAAAATTGCAAACAATTACCTCTGAGTGGTACAAATCAGAGGTGGGAAAAAATGGAGCAGGGAGCAATTTGGTTTAGATTATATTTCCAAAATCATGAACAGGTCAATGCAAAGAAAGACGGGGTCATAATCAGGGTGAGACTAGGGCTTTAGGAAGCCGGACTCCAGCCTCAATCTTGACTTCAAAACTGATCTTCATTGGGGTTTCTGAGAGTATCTGGCAACAGCAGGTGGGTGGCCACTGTGGGGCTCTCTGCCCTCCCTCGGGCAGTAGGATGGTCTAGGAGACTTGAGAATGGTGGTGCCATTGGCAGTGTCACAGGGAGAGCTATTACGGGAGGAGCAGGGGATGAGTTTGCTTTGGGACATGTCCCAGTGGGGTAGCTAGCAGGACACCTGGGGAGATGTCCAAGGGACAGCTGGCAGAAGGATTAGAGCCTCAGTGTCTGGAAATTATTCCCAGAGAGGTAATAACTGATGGTGTGGGGAGCTGTGGAGATCATCAATCAAACACTCAAGCAAGGGAATTCAGGAGCAGAATCTTGACACATTTGCAGGTGACACAGAGGAGGCAGTGAGTAGATAAGCAGCCTTGGTGACAGAAGTGTGAAGAGAAGTGTGAGATCAGGGATCAAATTCTGAGAGCAGCCTTCATGGTTCTCTTCAAGTAGCTGTTCTGTCCAGAGGGACAGGCTGCAAGCAACAGCACTTGCCTTTCACCTGCACTCTGAGATGGTAGAAAACCTGCTGAAGGAGTCAGGAGACCTAACTTCCTGTCCTCTTTTCATCCCTTACCCTGGGCAAATTATTATTTCTCCAGACCTCAGTTCCCACATCAGCAGAATTGAACTGATAATCATAGTCCATTGTGAGCACGGGTAAGAGTTATATGATGCTTCAAAACCAGAAATGCTTCCAGCTGGCTTGATAAAAAGCCACTTTCCCCAGTCCTTCAAATCTGCCCTCCCCCACACTGCCCCAGCTTCCCGGTCCCTACCCTGGCAGCCTTCTCCCTCAGACCATCCTGTGTTAATGGAGGGAGGATGCCTCCTGGACCTTCTCTGTGGCCTGCGTCCCTCCTGGGAGGTTGAACCCACAGTATACCCCTGCTAATAATACCTTCCTTACCTACCTGACAGCAACCTGGTGAGGATCAAATGAAATAACAGATGTAAAAGGCCTTTGCAAAGGCTCCAAATGCCGCCATACATTGGGTAAAATATTGTTTTAACATCAAAATGCAAAAGTAGTGCTGCAGAGAGACACGGTCACAGAGGGCATGGACACAGAGCTGTGATGGATTGCAGGCTGCAGACAGTGAGGGGGAGGGGAAGGGAGGGAGCAGCAGGGAAGAGAAGGGAGGAAGGGAGGGAGGAGAGGAGAGGCTGAAACCAGGCCGACTGACTGCAGCCTCCATCCCAAGTCACCATGATGCTGTGTGCAGAACAGAGAGGTGCTGGATCCCTGATGTTCCACCCCAAACCCAGAAGTCAAATTCAATTCAGACCACATGATGAGCTAGTGCCCTTACACCAGAGTGTGTGTGTGTGTGTGTGTGTGTGTGTGTGTGTGTGTGTGTGTGTAGGGATGGAGGGAAAGACAGGGGATCTGAGTTCTTATGCATATGTTCTTACACAAGCAGCTTGGTGGCTTGTGGCACTGGTAAAAGTCCAGGACAGCAGGAACCACAGCTTATTTTGGAGTGTGTGCTACCTCTAGATGTCTGATGTTCTCGGAACCAAGCCCCACATGTAGAGTTTTCCTATAAGATCAGTTCCAATAATTCTCTACTCTCCCAGGGACTCTCACTGTCACAAATGTGTCCAAACACCTTTCTTCATTCAGTGCTCACAACCAAATTAAGTACTGTGATTCTTGTTTTACAGCTGAGGAAACTGAGGCTCAAAGAAGCTAAGTGACTCACCAGAGATACCCAGGCAGCAAATGACAAATTTGGGACTTTGACCCAGGTTTGGGCTTGTTTTCTTCTTCTTTACTAAACAGACCAGATGGAACTTACTGGAGAGGTGAGGGTAACGGCATTTGAAAGAGCCATCTAGCCCAGGGTTTGCAAACTCAAACATCCGTAGGAGCCAGCTTGGTTACATAAATAGGCAAACCAGGCAGGTGCCCAGAGTGAGGGTAAAAGAAGGGAGTTGAAGCAAGCTAGCAAGCATGTGTCCATCTGAAAGAAGTAGTGGCTTCTTGGCTCTCAACAAAGGCGGCCATATGGGAACATAAACCTAGGGTTAATTAGGGTTATCTTCTTCTGTTTTTTTTTTTTTTTTTGCAAGAAAAGCCAAAGTCCAGAGTTTTTCATGAAATTGGGCAATTTTAAATTTTTGGTGCAATTGAATATATACCAAACAAATAACTCACATCTGCTGGTTGAAATTGGAGGGTGGGCTGCCATTTTGTAATCTCTATTTTGAGCAATCTGATCTATTTATTATTCCCCAAGCTTGCCATATATTGTTCAGGTCTCAGGATCTTTGCCCAAGCTGCTCCCTCCACCTAGAATGCCATGTCCTCCTTTGCCTACTCTGTCCCTATGACAAATCCCTACTTACCTTTTGAGACCCAAATAAGTCAGCTGTCACCTTCTTTCTGTGACTGTTCCTGACCCCCTCCTATCCCTATCCCAACTCCAGGCAGAATGAACTGCTCACTCACCTGGTTCCCAGCACACTTCATGCTTGCTAAAGACACCCTTATCCCATGGGGTCTTCACTAGCATAGCAGAGCAAGGGGAATACCTGTGCTGGTTGCATGCTCTGACTCAGACAAGGCACCTGGTTCAAATCTTGGCTCCAGCCAGGCGTGGTGGCACACACTTGTAATTCCAGTACTTGGGAGGCTGAGACAGGAAGATCGCAGGTTTGCAGACAGCCTCAGCTACTTAGTGAGGCCCTCTGCAACTTAGTGAGACCCTGTTTCAAAATATAGAATTAAAAATAGGGCTGGGATGTAGCTCTGAGGTAGAATACCCCTGGGTTCAATCCCTGGTAACACACACACACACACACACACACACACACACACACACACACACAATCCTGGCTCCACCCTAAGTCAGTTATATAATCTTGCAATGTCTTCCTTTTCTCATTTTGAGATAGAGCTAAAAAAATAGTACCTAACTCTCAGAATTTTAGTGAGGGTTAAATGTATATGTAAAGGACCTTCTACAGTGTTTGCTAGATAGTGTTTGCTTGTATTTTAGCCATAAAAAATTGTAAATGCTTGCTGAGCACCTACTGTGTGCCAGGTTGGGGGGCAGGGGGCACCTTCACTTTTGTGTCTTGTGATTCCATTTGAAAGGACCACAGCTAGCATCTTTCCTTGCCCTCTCTGTAGGAGGAAAAGTAATTTCTCTGATGATGAATTTGAAAAAAAAAAGATATGAACATGAGAAGCTCAACTCCTTCCTCTCCCCTTCTCTCTTGGAACCAGTCTGTCTGCAGGACACCTGTATTTGGGTTATGTTGTGTACTGGTTCTTCCAACCAAATCCCAACTCTGGGAATGTGGAGCTGAATGTGATTAGGGCTCTGCTGCTGAGCAGCTCATGGTTTAGTTTCGGCCGGGTTCCTTAACAGGAAAGGTATCCCTGAGACAGCGCAGTACGGGTGAAGAGCATGGGTGTTGGAGTCACACCGATTCATTTGAATCCTGGATCTGGCACTTATTACTGAGCAAGAGGTAGGTACGATATTCTGCATCTCAGCTCTGTCCTCTTTAACTTGGGGTTGGTGAAGGGTCAGAGCCTATGTCAGGAGAGGGCCACTTTGTGCATTCATAAATTAAAATTACTGACATTGGTGCTCAATCCTGTTTTCTTCCACAGCCTTCTCTTTCTCAGTCAATGGCAACTCCACTCTTCTATGGCTCAGGTTAGCAAGTTTGGATTCATCCTTCTCTCCCACCACATAACCCATCAACCACCTGGGTGGCCTTACCAAATATATCCCAAATCTGACCACCCCCCACCTCTACTCTTGTCACCTGCCATCACCTCTCACCTTGGTCATTGCCATAGCTCCTTCCATGTTTCTGTGCTTCCATTTTTCCTTCCTGTACTGTATTTTCAACCCGGCAGGCAGAGGAAGCTCATTAAAAAGTAAGCCAAGTCATGTTACTCCCCTGCTCAAAGTAAAGCCCAAGTCCTTACGATGGCCAAGACACTACCTGGTCCCCAGCGCCAATCCAATCCAGTCTCCTACCCTTTCCCCTTCATCTTCCCGCTCCAGCCATTCTGGCCTCCGTGCTGTCCCTCACATATGCCGGGTGTACCCCTTTCTCAAGCCTTGGCACTGATTGTCCCCCCTCCTGGGAATCTGTCCCCAGATTGCCAGTGTGATTTGCTCACTCAGCTCTTCCAAGTCTTTGTTCAAATGTCACTTTCTCATCAGGGCCTTCTCTGACCACCCTCTTTTGAACTGCAACACTCCCCCCCATACCAGTTGTCTCCCTTATCTTGCTTTATTTTTTATTTTTATTTTTAAATGTGGTACTGGGGATTGAAGCTGGGGACATTCTACTTCCAAGTTACACCCCTATTTTTTAATTTTTGTATTGAAACAAGATCTCGCTAGGTTGATGAGAGTCTCACTAGCTGCTGAGGCTGTCCTTGAACCTGCAATCCTCCTGTCTCAACCTCCCAAGTACTGGGATTACAAGTGTGCACCACCACGCCTGGCTAATCTTGCTTTATTTTTCTCCATTAGACTACTGGTGTTCCATCTAGGCTGCCAGGGAAAGCTGCGCAGGTGGGAGGCCTGGCAGAGCAAGCACAGGCCCAGGCTCTGCTTGCTGAGCGGTGTACCTGGGCACACGAGGCCTCAGCCCACCGGAGTGGCCTTTTTCTGACTTGCATAAGGATGTTGTATAAGCAAGTAGATGCCCAAATACTAAATATTTTATTTCTTTTTCCGTTTAACATGTTTCCCGAGACTCCCTCACCAGGGATTTTTGTCTTGGCCACTGCTGTATCCCCATCTCTTATAAAGGCACCGGGCATACAGTAGGAGTTCAACAAATGTTGAATCAATAAATAAGGGGACTGTTCAACCAATTTTGTTGTGTTGAATTAAAAGTTGGCACAAAAAATAAAAGCTAGCCTTGCCTTTATTGAATTTTCCTCTCTTCAAAGCACTTAAGAATTCCCGCTGTCTGGTATAGTATCCTGAGTGTCTATTTCCACCTTTACCCCATCCTCTGTGATCACTTTCTGCCGAGCCTCGAAGAGTCTGGGTTTGTTGCCATCCAATACTGACTTCATTTCTTCTGCATTAATCACACTCAGACTCTGCCAGCGCCAGATTCCATCACCTAATGTTTCCTGTCATTGTGTTCCCAGTGAGGGACTGTCTGCAGGGGAGGGCAGAGACGATGGAACTGTGGCCAACAGCCATCCGGATCCATGTATCCAGTTGCCTGCTGCTCTCTAGGTACCTGGGAACCCCTCAGGCACCCTCAAGATAGCGTGTCCGAAAATGAACTTACTGGTTCCCTACCCTTGCCCTCCAACATACCCGCTCCCTCTACCCCAACTGGCAGCCAGAGCAGTTCCCAAGCCAGAAATCTAGAACCCATCCTCAACACCTCCTACTCCCTTACCCCCCACATTTAGTCAACCACCAAGGCCTGTTGAGTCAATCTCCTAATTGTTTTTAAAGATGCCTCCTTTCACTTCCTACATTTCGTTTTTTCGTATCTCATTTGTTCACTATTATAATAGTCTCCTAACTGTTCTCCTGCATGCCCATCAATTCATCCTATAGCCAGGGTGGTCTTTCTTAAAAGTGTACCTGTAGCTGGGCATGGTGGCACACACCTGTAATCCCAGTACTTGGGAGGCTGAGACAGGAGGATCACAGGTTTGAGACCAGCCTCAGCAACTTAGACTCTCAGCAACTTATTGAGACCCTGTTTCAAAAATAAGAAATAAAAAAAGGGCTGGGGGTGTAGCTCAGAGGTAGAATGCCCCTGTGTTCAAACCCCAGTAAAACACACACACACACACACACACACACACACACACACACACACACACAT
>PVJS01017880.1:0-35592 GCA_004027185.1 Glis glis | reverse complement strand
TGGTGTTGGGGATTGAACCCAGGAGCATATTACCTCTGAGCTACACCCCCAGCCATATTTTATTTTTTGTTTCTGAGAGTCTTAGTAAGTTGTGGAGGCTGATCTTGAACCTGTGATTCTCCTGTCTCAGCCTCCCAGGTACTGGGATCAGAGGCGTGCACCACAGTGCCCAGCTACCTTTTTTTTAATTAGAAAAGAAAAATGTCAGTTGGGAGGAGAGGTAGAAAATGACAGGATTCATCAAGATTGCTTATAGATATAGAGACTCAAGCCTAAATCATGTGCAAGCTAAAGTTATAAGGAAGGAAAAACTAAGTGGGAGCTGGATTTGGAGAGAAAAGACTAGAGCATATGTGGGAAAACTTCCTGTGGCACACAAGAAAAATAAATCAGATATGTTATCCCTGGAGCAGTCTCACAGGTGGCTCTATTACAGCCCAAGTCCTGGTCCGCATGTTTTCTTTTTTTTAATTTTTTATTTTTTTGCAGTACTGGGGATTGAACCCAGGGGCATTCTACCTCTGAACTACACCCACAGCCCTATTTTTTATTCTTTATTTTGAAACAGGGTCTCACTAAGTTGCGCAGGGCCTCACTAAGTAGCTGAGGCTGGCTGTGAACCTGCGATCCTCCTGTCTCAGTCTCTCCAGTACTGGGATTATAAGTGTGTGCCACCATGCCCGGCTGGTCCTCATGTTGTCTTACACTGTTAACTGAGCTAGCTTGGGCAAATTTTTTGTTCCATGCAACCAATAGACCCAATTATTCCATTCTCTAATATTTATTTAGTCACTAGTACAGGCAAAGCTTTCTATTAATTGCTACAAAGATGTCAAATATTTTTAAAAGTCCTTTGCCTCTCCAAAAAATGCTCCTGTATGAGTTTTCTATACATTAATATTACTGGAAGTTCTCCATGTCTCTTTCTTTCTAGAAAAAAAAGTGAATTCATACTTTTCAATATTCATGTTATGGATAATTTTACTTTTTCCCCTAAGCAAAAATGTAATGGCTTTCCCCTCTCTCAAATCAATACCATATATGAGTTTTATTCCTTTTAAGGGTATTGATTATCCTAGGGAAAATTAATTCTTTGTCAAAATGTAATAAAAATGGGTCAATGTGTATTATTAATAGCCCCATTATACATTTATACAATTAAAGATTAATGATGCACAGATCAGATTTTTAATATTATATTGTATTTACTATTTGACTATTAGTTTCCACATTGAATACAAGCTTCCTTCTTAATATAGTCATACATTAAAATTGCTTGAAATGAAATCATAATTCCAATTACATGTACAGAAAGAATATAAATCACAAATGGTTACTATACTTGATTTAATTGAAGGAAATCTTTTTATGAAGGACTGGATCGAGTGCTATCTGGGGTTCCTCTTAGAAATAGCTTTTCTTTTTTTATAGGGAAAACAATTTAAGGATAAAACATAAACCTTCAGCAAGTGGTTGGGGAAAAGACAATAAGAAAATTGATATAATGAAGGAACATGTATTTTGGGTGTCAGCAGATAGAGAAAGGGGGGAAAGAAAACAAAAAAAGGGGGAGCTTGAGGCAAATAATGGTTCATGAGTGATTCCAAGTAGCAACATGAGTGAAGAAGTGGAATGACATGGATATGTGATGTTCCATTGTAGCTTGTGTGTCTGTGATGTAAACCTACTCTGTCGTCAGAAATTGTCAGTAAAGTATGCTTAGCATACACATTTTCCTTGTGAGAATTGGTGGGGAAATCAGGGAAAACCCACATCCCTTACCCATGATGGGATTAGTAGTTAGAAGTGATTCTCGGTGGGTAGGATGCTAAGAATTTCTTGGTGAGGGAATTAACTTATATAGCATATTTCTGATTGGGTTCAAAATCATATTTAAATCCCAGAAGCCAACGGAAACTTACATAGTAACCCTTTTGTTTTCATGCAGCGTGAAACTTAAATAAGACATACTCTCTGAAGATGAAACCAACAGCTACCAAGGAGCAAGCTTCTAAACTCTAAGGGGACAAACTGGACAGCGATCCAGTTTGCTTTACAGATCGTTTAATTAGTACCATTCTGCGGTCCCTCACTTGCTCCCTCTTCACTTTGTCTATAACAAAAAATAAAAGGTTTTTGTTTTGTTTTGTATTGTTTTTAATCTCAGTAACAGGTTGTGGGGTTGGAAATAGGGGAGTTGTCTTTATCCTTAAGTCTTGATGTATATCCAACCAGAGAATAAAAGTAATTGTAATAGGATTGAATTATTTCAGTTAAAACAAATGTCATCATCCAAAATATTTTTTAAAGTCATAACCTACCGTCTAATGTTATCTCAAAGTAAAAGGCATGAAATCTGTGTGCTATTAGCATTATCAAAGTTTTTTTTTCAAACAACTCAGTTATAAAAACATGAGAAGGGATCTTACAGACTGTTATTAATGAATGAATCTTTTTATCTTGAGAATAAAGATTTGGCAATTTTTTTCTTGTCATGAACTTACAAAGAAGTAAATAGCTAGCTCTATTACCCTGCCTGTGTAATTTCAAACTAGAAGTCTTCCTGTTGTTATTAGGTTTTGCTGAAATTTTCTCTTGTACAGTTGGGGGAGATTTTGAGAAGAGCATGGCTGAGTTTTTCCAGAGCCTCTGTTCCGTATTATCTGAATTATGATCCCAAAAAACAATGAGAAAGAAAACATTCGTGTTATTCTCACAGTATTGACTTTTTTCTGATCATCAAGCCTCATGTCTCATTTTAACCAAAATGCTTGCAAAAGAAAATTGAGAAAGTCTTGCTCTGGTATTTCAGTATGAGCACATATGCAAATTTGACAGATCCAAAGCTAAAGCCATGTTGAAGCATCCATAACACAGAACAGAAATTTAGTTTGAAAAAAATGTAACTATAAGATGGAATGGAAACCTTTTCTTTTCATGTTAAAATCAATTACACTATCTCTGCCTTAAAGAGATGGATAGGGAGCAGCAACCACAAACAAAGTCTAAGAATAGACCATGTACATGAAATATCTCTCTACACTCCATCTTTATGAAGACTTTAGGACGTATGATCCCTCATCTTACTTTTTGCCAGCATTCCTCAAAAATTTACTAGTCAGTCTACTTATTATTAACTCTTGTAAAGCAGAATAGAAAAATTAAGTTTCAAAAACTCAACATTTTTTGGTAAGTAATGCATTTTATTGGTCATGAGGGATTCACATCCACTTAACCTAAGATTCACAGACTTTAGAGTAATATTAAAGAAGATTGTCAAAAATAGCACTATCGTAAAAGTAAAAACCACAATGTAGCTACTGGCATGCATTATGTTCTGTAAGTAGACGTAATTGAAGGAATTACCTGGCGAAAAATAATAATAATCTTGAACTCTATTCATTCTTTTAAATGGTTTTTTAAAACCATTTAAAAGTCTATTCTTCTTATCATCATAATTATTATTAATATTGCCCACATTTTTCATTTTCTGCCTTGTCTTAGGTTAAACCTCTTTCAGTAGAAACAAAACGAGACAAAATGCAAGATATTATCATCATGTATATGACTATTTTGAAGTATTCCCTTTCATAGTCTGAACTTTGTTACATATATTTCAGGTACTTCTTCCAAACTTTTGTAAAAATGTTCATCAATTTATCTTGTTTTTATAGTGTCTTGGGTCAATTTATAGTGTCTTGGGTTTACTACAGGTGTAATTTTTTTCTTAAATGGCTCCATTTACATTGTTTTTTAAATACTTCTTTGGTGCATTGTAATTCTACATCATTGTGAGATTCAAAATTTTTAATGAGAAAGAGCAAGATGGAAAAAAACTTACTAGGGCAAAAGTCAAATAACTGTTTCCATTTTGATTACTTTACATACTACAGAAAGCATATTTAATCATTTGATTGCTTATCAAGAAAAATAGGCCAGAACAGGGAAAATTCTAAAAGAAGTAGCAGCGTTGAAGGAACCTGCTGGAGGCAGATTTAATTTACATTTTTGCTGTTTACTTGTGGGACTTCTGTTTTTAATCTTTTTGCTTCTACTCAATATAAGTGAGTCTGTGCCAAGTGTTTAATAATTCACCAAGAATTTCAGTAAATGGTAGCATTCTTTGCCAGGGATTCTATGTAAGATTGTTTTAGTTAAACTATAGAACAGCTGCGAGCTTTGAAATCGATTGACCTCTTCAGTAAACACAGCCCCAGTCCCTATTACTTTGCTGGTTTAGCTCTGTGGTTTATTCAGGAAGCCATGTACTTCTCTCTGCCCTAGAGTGACTGACCCACTGCTATTTGGAGAAGGCCCTTTATACAATGTAATTAGCTTCTGGGACAGGAGAGGAGGGCTGCTAATGTGCTAATGGCAATTAATTCCTCTACCGGAAGGCTTGAATGGCCTTATCTCTTTAAGATGAATCAGTTTCTTTGAGTAAATCATGTACATAAAAAAAATAATATTTTGTGTTCCTTTCTCCACTTTTAGGGGTGCCTGCACATTTCTGTTTTAGGTTCTTCTACTTTCTCCCCCTAATATTTATTTCCTTTTTTATTTTTTGTGGTACTTGGGATTGAACCCAAGGTACTTATAGGGTTCTATCTCTGAGCTATACCCCCGGCCCTATTTTATTCTTTAATTTTTTGAAATAGGGTCTCAGTAAGTTACAGAGAGTCTCACTAAGTTGCTGAGGCTAGCCATGAACCTGTGATCCTCCTGTCTCAGCCTCCCAAGTACTTTAATTATAGTCATGTGCCACCACACCCTGCTCCCCAGATATTTATTTTCTAATTTACTTCATTTCAGGGCTCATTTGCCTTTATCCTACCTCCTCACTTAAAAAAAATACCTCACATGCTTCCATGCATATTATTTTTTTATTTATTTATTGGTGCATTGTAATCATAATGCTGCTAATTAATGATAAATTCATAATCTTTTCATCTTTTTCCTAGACTTTATATTCTGAAGATCAAGGATCTGAATATCTGGTTCACAATCTATGTGTTTTATTTTTGTTTTTGTTTTTCCTTTATGTATTAGCTTTGCAATATCAGGAAAATCATTCCATCTTCTTGAACCTCGATTTCCTAATTGGCAAAATGAGCATAAAGGTAGAGTTACATGCATGCCAACCTTCATTATTTCAAAGATTTCATTAAAATTTGTGTTAGTTTTTCATCCAGTGCCCTCTTGAAGAATGTTTTCACAATCCATACATAATTCCAGAATTACATAAACTTGCCTAGTTCTGCATCATCCAAATGAATCAGTAGATCCTGCTATTGTCTTCGAAATGATACTTTGAGGGAAAGAATCACAGTATCCAAAGTTTAAAGATGTGACTTCCTGGTGGGCTCTTCTCTTCCTCTTCATCAAGTCACACTCTCTCCTTGCTTCATTTTTCTGAGCCTTAATGTTTACGTTAGAGTTATTATGTCATTCATTTAGAGGTGTATATGGAATTGCCAAAGTGAAATCAGGTGTCTTCATGGTCACATAACAAGTAGTATTAAAGAAAGAAGCAGATTTGGGTTAAAAAAAAATCTTACAGTGGTTCTTGAAATGGCATCAGAAATTCAATGTTAGTTGAAAATGCTTGGACAGCAAAGTAGATTGTTTAAATAGAAACACAGAACTTGGAGTTACATAGCCTGATCTGAATCATATTTCATTCATTAGTAGTGGTCATGTACTTAATTCCTATGAGCCTCCATTTTACCACCTTTAAAATTAGGATAATTGTAATTCTACCTTCCTCACGTGGTTAGTTCAAGGATGAAATTGTATGATAAATGGGAAAAGATCTGTTAAACTAAAAATCTCAACAGTGAGTAAGCATTATTATTATTGATTTCATGAATTATGATATTTTCTCTTCCATTTATTTTCTTATAGAACAGGTGATTTTTGTCATTCCATTAATATACGGAGTAACTATTTGAATGGTATAATTTGGGAAATCTTACTTAAATTTTGCTCTTTAATATACCAGCTCCTTCACAGATACACCATTCCAATATATTCTGATATAGTCAAGATATTTTAAATATCTTAATTAGTGCCCCTTCCAAAAAATAAAGAATAATAGAAAAATGTGAATGATTCTTTCAGACCATCATTGGTGATTCATTTGCTTGGCAGGCTTATCTTTTTATTCAGAAAAAATGAAATAAAATAGAAATTTTTAAAAATCATTTTATCCAAGTAACTGTGCATAGAAATATGTAGACTATATCAAGATGTAGATGCTGGATTGGACAAGGAGTCTGCCCTGATGAGGGCTTTCATTCATATATACTAGTATGGCAGTATATGTTCAAATTTTTACCTCAACAAAATTACAATTTACAAGATGTCATGGATCCCTGAAGTTTCTATAAAACAGTTGAAACTATAATTGCTGAATTCTCTAACACCAAAGACCTAGAGTATGCATTTGGCAATGAACTGGCTTACGTATTTAATCAAACAGGGCAGCATCCAACTCACGCAGCCTGGACCCTGAAATCCTGACATGCACACATGTTCCTCAGGTACCGTTACTGCTGTATTCATGTGCTGCTGCAGAATGGAGCACCAAGTGTTCTCTTTTCAATTAGGTATAGGTATTTGAGAGAGGAATGTGGGATGGTGACATATCTAAGGTGTAAACTAAGATCAAATTCCTCCTTTTGCCACCAGTTGCATAACTTGGAAACTTCTTACTTAAACTCTTTGGTCTTTTTCTTTTTTGTGCAGCAATGATTGTATTCTTCTCATAGGACAGATATGAATTAAGTGCAAAGATGTACGTAGAGCATGAACATAATCTCTGGCCCAGAGTAGATACCTCATAACTGGTATTTTCATCATTTCAAATTTTAGTAAAAGGGAGGGCAACAGATTTCAGTGATGAAAGGCATAGGACTCTGCTGGTGTGCAATGCTTAAAAATATTTTTAAGTTACAGTACCTTCATATCATTTTGTTGACGGAACTAGAGGCATGTCCGTTTTCCAGGTCACAAGTTTCTCTGTACAGTTAGAGCCTTGCATAATTAGAATAACTGCTTAACTATTCAGGCCTTGAGAAGTCAGAACTTGCAGTGATTTGGTAATTATTTATGGCAAATACTTTTAAGACTATAATACTTACCAGAGTGCCTTGCCAATAAATATCAGATGAAGGATTAATGTATATTTTAATGATGGCAATAAAGTACCTCAATCAAAATCAAGTTAATTAGCTGTTACCATGAAGTTAGTAAAATAGATAGCAGATATTTAGCATTTACTGTGTGCTAAACATCTTACATGAATTATCTCATTTAATCTTCTCAACCATCACATGACAGAGGCCTCACTATTATTCCCATTGTGCAAGTGTATAAACAAAGAGAGAAAGAAAATTAACTTTGCAAGTGTCGCATAGCTACCAGATAGTGGCAAATTGGGTATGAGTATAAATGGTCAGTTTCTGGAGCTAAAGGTTTTAACCATTGTATTTCCTTATAATGATTTTATGGAAGAACCACATGCTCATATCTGCATTTAAAAAAAATAGAATCCCCCTTTAGTAAATTCCTAGCTTTGGAAATATGTTTTAAACTTCTATTTCTAATCATGAGAAAAATCAAGTAGGAGAATACTTCTATATCACACATAGATTTTAAAAGAAGGTATCTAGAGCATGAAGTGATGTCAATTTGTAACTCAATGCTGGACTCATAGAAATTAATGTTAATCCTTTTCACTGATACTATAATCATTGGGCTTAATTTCTTGAGCAATCATTGACCCCTATGATTGTTTTACTGACAGGTATTAAAGACAGGCAAGGTCTGTTCCCTTTCTTGGTTAATGAAGAAGAAGCCTGCTTAGTTATCTTAAAGGACAGAGGTCTTATTCAGGATATTTTTAGCTTTTGAACAAAGTAAAACTTCTCAATAAAATTAAAATATGGATAGTTGAAAAGAAATCAGAGCCCTTCTATTCCTCCTCTCAAATGGGTATGATGTGAAAGTAAAAATGGAAACCTTAAAGGCAAAATTGTGTGGCATCCCAGGAAATGTTTCTCTGAGCTATTGGTTGAACTAAAAAGATGAATAATAAAATAAGGAGGGTTTAGGAATCCATGGTTAGGCTGTCTTGTTGGGATCAACTCAATGGTATCTCTAGTTAGACAACCAAACCATCGTTTGGTTGTCTTGTTAAGGTCAATCCAGTGGTCATTAGGGCCAACCAATTGGTCAATCAGTTATAACAATAGCATAATAACGTGTAGTTTATTTTTACTACAAACAGTAAACTCTTTGTGGCATAGCTTTGAGCCCATATATTGTGTACAAATATATAAATATTTGCTCTTATATGCTTTGAAAATATTATCAATAAAGATTTTTCTCTATTAGTTTATTTAAAAACATTATACTTAGTAACCACTACATATTTACCACCCTGTTGGGACTTGGACATACAAGGATGAATTGCCTATGGTCGTTATCCTTGCTCACTGGCAACTAGAAAAGGCTACCCAGTTCCTGCAGTATAGTGGATCAGGAAGGTAGTGCATGAAGGGTGATGATAGAGGTGCCTCAGAATGCCACTATGAAGGGCGAGTGTCACTGAAATGTGACTAGGGAACTCACAAACATTTGTAGCAATGTTCAGTTTTCTCTCCTGCTCTCCTTTCTGTTTGAATAACTAGATAGAAGATATATTTTAAAATGAGGAACCTCAGCAATAGATTAACTTTTTAAATATCTTTTATCCCCAGTGAATGGGGCTTTCACATAAGAGCCGAATTCCCAATCTCACTTTCTTTGTTCTTATATGGTCTATGGGTGTTGATACGTGGGTGGAAAAATTAGATCATCAATGAGTGTCCTTTCTATTAAGACCAGAAAAAAAAAAAACAAGAAAAGGAAGAAGAAAGGGAAATATGGCACCTCTAAATCTAGCCTCAATAAGATATTCTAAGATAAAAAACAATAAAACTTCTCTGCCTAAATTTGAGGTAATTTCTATTCCGTTCTCTTTCAAATAAAACATTATTATTTTCCTAAACAAAGAGTGAGGCCATTCTTTCCAAATTTTTCACACTTTAGAAGTAAACTTCTTAGTTAATTTAAGTTTCATTTTTGGAATCAATGATATAAGTCGAGTGAAAGTTTCACTACTTAAGCTTACCTTATTTTTTAAGAACTTTATGAAACCACACAGTTATTTAATTTAAATTGCTTGGGAATAAAATTTATTATGAAGACTTTGTCAAATTAAAGATAAGCTTATTTTAAAAATGCTTAATGTACACCAGCAGGTATTGTGGGGTTCCTTGGTTTCTCTTGTTTTAATTATCACTAATGCTAACACATTTTAAAGAAAAAATTGATGACTGTAAGACTAAAGTGTCTCCTCTCTGAAATTCTTTGGCTTTTTTTATACTCTTTATGATGCTAAGGATCAAACTCAAGGCCTTGTGTGTGCTAAGCACATGCTGTAACACTGAGCTGCTCCCCAGCCCCTTCCTTCTGAAATTCTCAGGCAGTTACAACAGATTTCCAAACTGCCTAAGACCTGTCTATAAGAAGAGATGTTTAAGCTGGGTGTGGTGGCACATACCTGTGATCCCAGTACTTGGGAGGCTGAGACTGGAGGATCTCAGGTTTGGGGCCAGCCTCAGCAATTTAGCAAAGCCCTCTGCAACTTAGTGAGATCCTGTTTCCAGATAAAAAATAAAATAGGACTGGAGATGTAGGTCAGAGATACAGTGCCCCTGGGTTCAACCCCAAGTATCATACACAAAAAAGAGAGATGTTAAGAATATGCTGTAAATTTAGTAAAGTATGAAAAATAGATTGGATATGGAGAGTTGAGCCTATATATTTTAATGTAACTCTTTAGTGCACTTTACCAAGCTAATTGTCCAATATTTAAATTCCCCAACTCTGTACTCATTTTGAACCCACAAAATGCTGTGTGCCACTTTGGCAGGACATGTTCCTCACATCTGTGCATTTTCACCTTTTACTTTTATCTTTGGCTAGCTCAAGAAAATTTGAGTTTTAACTTTTTTATTATATAACAAAGAGAATGACAGGGTTAAAATAGCAACTAGAGCAGATTAACATTCAGTCCCTGATGTGATGGAAAAAGCAGGCAGAAATCGCAGACACTCCCAACCTCCAGAGTTTAGCAAGTAATCCAAGCAAAGAAAAAGCACAATCACAATCTCAGTGTATTAAAGAGAGGAAGAGAGACAGCATCAGTTCATTCTGCTTTCAAGGGTGAGTCATTCGCCCTGTGCTGCTGCTGAAGTGAGACATTTTTATTGATTTGCAGATTAAGAATCTATTTAAAAAGTGATAAATCAATCCTTCTCGTCAACCCTACTGTAGCGTGTTCAGGAACTTGAAAGCAATCACCGCTGTTTGAGGGAAGCTTACTTAACTTGTGTTTCTTATAATGATAGAGAAAACTATAGTTCATAATGAAGGTGCTGTATATTGAGCATCTTGATGAAAAGTTAGAAGATTGAGCTGGCATAAATCAATGCACAAATCCAGAAGTCTGCAGGTGGGATGAAGAGCAGAGTTGATCCCCCTTGATTATCACCACATTTGAAAGTCAACAGGGACCTCACCTCCACTCTCAATTTCCGAACACATCTGTCGATAGAGATTCTATCTTACATTATGATAAAGAGTCCATGAGATTAAAGGACTATCTAGATACTGTTTATGTTGTATTTAAATATAGACCATAATCAGAGACCAAATTTTTTTATCAAATCTTGAGATTTGAGTCTGTGTGTATAAAGAAAAAGTGATTCTACCTCACATTCTTTAAAATTGCCAGGAAAAAAAAAATCAAAATGCAGTGTTTGTAAGACAGATCTGAAATATTTGGATGCTAGTATTATCACATTTCTATAATGCTTTGCATATGTGTGTGTGTGTGTGTGTGTGTGTGTGTGTGTGTACGTTTGTACAAAGAGCTTGGAGGTAAAGACAAAATATTATTATTTCACTAAACTATGATTATTTCTTGGGATTTTTAGAATCTCACTTGTCAACTTGATTTACCATATATTATAGTATATTCAGACATTACAAAGAAGTCTACTACTCCCTCACCTCTCAATGGCACATTGCAGAGCTGTTTCATAGTTATGATTTTTGACTGTGGCAAATCTTTTTCTAATAAACATAAGGCAAAAACACTGTTTTTTAACCCTGAACCATGGAATGCCTCAGTATAAAATGGACCCAGTCCAGATTAGTAAACTTAATAATTTTTTCTTCTTGAATGATAATTATTATGAAAATAACCTTTTAATAAATAGAAGATTTTCTAAAGTATCTTAGTTTGCTTAGAAAAAAGATACTATATCTTCACTTAACTAAAAATATCATTTCTTCTATGTTGTCTGTCAATATCATGATCTTTAAAAGCCAGTCTCCCAAAATCAATCAACCTCTCAACTCAGATATGCTTATGAATCAGGCTTTTATAGTGGATCACACTATAGTATCAAGATTAGAGTCTCTAAATCTTCTCACCTTTCGTTAGCAATCCTACTCAAAGAAGCTAGACTATGGAAATTACATGAAGGAATTAGAAAATTGTATAATCTAAACTAGTAATCATTGTTTTATATCATTGTAAAAAGTTCAAAATGAAAGGTAATAGAATGAATAAATGATGTTCTATACCCTGAGTATAGAATTATGCAGCTATTAAATATTATATTGACTAACATTATGGAAGAAACCTCATTATGTGACTGAATGACATGGATCCCACTTTACTTGACTTGTTTTTGTCTCTTGTATTAGTGTTACATAAGAAACATACTCCTAAATGTCAGAAGTGTACCACAACAGAAGTTTGTCTTCCTCAATTAGCAGTCCATGTGCGATGATCCTTATTGGCAGGCAGAGTTTCTCCATGAAACACCTCAGGAATGTAGGTTTTTTTCTTCCTATGACTCTGCCTTCCCCTAGGATCTCACTGTTCTCAGCATCTGGCCAACAGAAACAGAGAAAGCACAAGTAATTCTCTAATAATGTTACTCAAAGGGAGGCATGCTAATTTCACTTCCACTTAGCTAGGGAGAACTATGACATGGCCACACTAGACACAAAGTGATTTTTCTAGGGATGACTCTCTACCAGGGAAGGGCAAGGATACATTTTGGTGGCCAATTAATTGTTTCTGCCACATTTTTCTTCAGCGTAGCACTTGGCTTTGTAAATATTGATTGAACACATTTCTTGTCAAACATTCCTGGGGAAAGAACATGAAGACATGACATCTCTTGGTTCTTCAGAGGGGGACCAGTCCTTCTTGATAAATTAGAGACTGAGGCAAATACAAGATTAGGTACAACCTGTGCAGCAGATGAAGAAGTTTTTAGTTTATCCAATAGAAAATGAAGAAGTATTAAAGGATTTAAGATTGGGGAATCACATGATTAAAGTTGACTTTTTTTCTGAAAATAACATTGACAGCAGTGTGGAGCATGAACTTGAGGGAGTAGGGAGTGGAGTTATGGACAACAGTTAGAAGACAAGTAGTGCAGATTATAAAAGCAATAGCAATGGGTTGTAAGGAGAAAGCAGATGTGACACTTGGGCTATGGGATAGACAGAACCTAATTCCAATTGGTGGAGAGATGTTAAAATAAGGAGTTAATGAGGATTACTTCTTTGCTGAAAGCCTGGGGAACATGCATTCACTAACATAGGAAATTCAGAAGAAAAAGTGAGATTTTGAGGAAAATAGTAAGTTGTGCTTTAGAAATGTTGATTTTGGCATGCCTGTGACTCTTCCAAGAGAAAGGAAATAGCACATTACTGACTGGGTTTTTAGCTCAAAACAGGGGACTGAAAGTTATTGGTAAATAGGAATAGGTAGAAGCAGAAGCATAAACCATGTTATCCCTGGAAAGTCTGTAGAGTAAGCAGAGGAGAGAGCCTGAAAGATGACCAATTTTGAAGGAGTAAATAAACGAGAAATCTTAAATGTTGAAAGGAAAAAATGGACCAGTAAAGGGTAAGGCATTGGAATTATTATTATTATAGAAAATGAACATTGAGCCAAGGTTCTAGATTAATATATGTGAATGAGAATATATATTTTCATGTAATTTCTAATCTCTAAAATAGTTTAGAGATTTTTCTTGAAAGAGAGAAGAATAATGCCTCTGAGTTCGATCCCTAATACCACAAAAAATAATAAAAATAAAAATAAATAAAACCAGAGAAGGGTCATCTGCTTTGGGAACACTGTAAAAAAGATTACAGGCAGACTCCAATATAACTGAGTTCATAGTTTTAGAGACAGAATTTATTCCTGATGGCCTCAATATTGTTTGTAAAGTAAGAGACAAAAGTATTTGCAGAATCATAGATCAATTACCAGAGATTCAAAAGAATTGTTGTGTGGTCCCTGAGATCCCTGGAGAAATTATTGACCTTATAGTGAATGTAATTTGGTAAATGCACATATGATGGATTGTACTATTTTATTTAATATTTTTCTTAATGTTATTTTATGTAGATGTCAGTAATGCTGAGCATCATTCTATGCATCCAACTTTGCTCACTTAATTTCATGCTACAGTTCTTAGCATATTTGATTCTGCTATTTTGCTGATAACTTATTCCTCCTCTACAAAATCCATTAGAGTATTCACAAAAGGGTAAAAACTGGCCTCATGTGTACATGTCACAAAGAGTTGTTTAGCTAATAATGTCCTCAGTTCTTTATTTGGGTCAAGTAATGTCTTGTTTAACTTACCTATAGATCATCTTAATAAAATTATTGGTTTTAACTTGAGCATAGTTTTATTTCAGAAGCTACACTGGTATTATAAAAGGTTTTTATAATACTGCGGTAGAATTTCAAAGCTTTCTTACCTGAAAAATATATCTGCAATCCAGTTAGTTTGTATTTGGGAAACAGTTCCCTAGAACATCAGATGTTCTGCTTCTCTAGGGTAGAAACAGTAAATTAGGGGGTGCAAGAGAAAGGGAGGGGTGGGGGAAGGAGCTTTATTTGTGTAGGAATGTCAAAGTCTGAAAACTTCATACTAAAATATGCTTTATAGTGGCATAAAATGACAAATGATGGGTGTTTCCAATTAAACACATCATAATTGACTATCAAAATGTAGTTTTCTTCAGAATTCTTATGGAATTAGGAAGGTACACCAAACACGAAGCATACTGGGAGACTTTATTTTGTTCATGTAGACATCCATAAGATTCACATGGTCACAGACACCTGTCAATGAAAACATCCGTTGAGGAAATTAATAAGAGGAGCTATTTATATGTTAAGTTCTCTGTGTGAGTTTTGACTTGTGTGACTTTCAGAAGCTGCGGTAAGAAAATTTGCCTGTTACTATAATGCAGATAATTAGGGGAAGCACAATAAAATAAATAAATAAATAAATAAATAAGGATTCAACTTCAGGATCAGTTTGTTTGAAGTCCTGGGGATTTCTTTTCTTCCTTCAAATTTGGACAGTTATAGACTAAAAAGGAGTATTTTACTGTAGTAAGTATGTTTACAAGTACAACAGGGTGGAAGCAAATCTAACATTACCTATAAGTCAACAAAAGCATTTGTGCTTGGGAAAATCAAAAACTCATTGGCCAAAAGACGGGGGTGATTTCAACAGATTAAGTTTTCAACCATATCTCAAAACTACATTTGGAGTGACTAGGTGATGGGTAAGCTCCTAAAATTTCATTTCTACATTTTTTAATCTGGTGATCCTAGATAAGGATTTAACATAGCTTAATTTTCTAGGGTAGCAACACTTATTTTGTATACATATTGTGGAAAAATAAATTTTAAGATCACTGTGATATAATAGCATTCAATAAATTGTAATTTCCTTTCTAATTTATCCAACTAAGATCAGAAAACATTTTACATGGAGACACAAGATGCTTCATGAGCTATATCTTAGAATATGGCAAACTTGGTGAAGTCTAGCTTCTGTAGCTTTTGCTGCTAAAAAAAAAAAACTACAAAGAAGAGGTAAGATCATATCCACTATAGAATAAATATATGATTGACAAAATTAAAAGTTATATTGTTTAGTTACCCTGAGCTAAAATATAGATGTAAAAATTAGTAAAATCCAACTGAGTTGTATTATAAATATTTTGTGGTAAGATTTTATACAGAGCTAAGAATGAGAAAAAAGGAAAAATCAGGAAGCTGAGATTGACAAAGTAAATTACAGTCATAAATTTGGTTGGTATCAGGACAACTCAAGAACAAAATGGACAATTGCTACAGTCCTTTGTGTTTATTGTATCTCATCACTCTATTTCAAACATATATAAAAATAAATAAATGAAACAGAGTAAGTGGCTCCAGAGATATTTTAGATTCATTTTAGTAAATTAGAGAATGAAAATAAAACCACTCATTTTGACACTGGTTCAGAGTTTATGGACAAATCGTTCCATCACATTGTAACTCAATCCCCCTGCATTTAAAATTATTTTGCTTTAATTGAACAGGCATGCATTCCATTTCTACCATAAACAAAACACTACACTAGGCACTGGGGAAATGAGTGAAAATAGAAAGCCCTTTTTAACCCTTCAAATAATAGCCGCCGCTCTATATTAACTTGACGAAATTTTTGTCAAGCTGGGATGTGTGCCGTGAAATCATGAACTCCCAAAAACTGTATTAAAAGATCACCTACATTCTTTAATGGGGCATTTACTGTTAATTTATATTCATTTAAATTCTATACATATGTTTGGCACCACAAAACTGAATTTTTTATACACCACCTCATTACATGAGTGATGTAAGAACAGAACTTGTTTCTTCAACTCATTCAGTATTCTAATGAACTCAGAATACAAATTTTCTTCCATTAAAAATAATGGAATCTCACTATCCCACAGCAATTTAAATGCTTTAGAATAGAGCAGTCCTCTTTTTATTGCAGGAGGCGTATACAATAAATCTCATTATGGAAATTACCATATTCAGACTATCTTAATAATGCACATGCCAATATCTCCACCACCTTTCAAACAAACAAATAATGGTGGAAATTATGCTAGCACTGACAATAGGCAGGAAATGTTATTGAGAAATAAACTATTTTCCTCTTATTTGTTAGAGTAAAACAGCTTCTTTGCTCATTTAACTAGCTAAAAAACATCCAGATTTTAAACAAATGTACTGAGTACATGGAAAGAGCCCATAGACAAAGACATTAGTAAGTGTCTTGTTTCCACCTGTGTATGCTTGTGTGCCAGCATATTTAAAAAAAATCAATGCATAAAATCAAATCTCAATAAATTTTGTATGAAGATTAAAGAGATAGAGAAATATGACTCAAGTGTGATAAGCACCCTTTGAATTAAGCATCCGCTGACATTGTTGTTCTTCACCTGTGAACTGAGGCACTAGTTTGAGTAGATTTTTATGGGAGACCCTTTCAGAGATAAGTAATCTAAACACCTCTTAGGTCTGCCCTGCTATCAGCAAAGCACTCTTACTGATCAGTATCAGCACTCTTACTGATCAGTACAGTAGGTGCTTACCTCTGTTTCCTTAAGAGAGATTGCACTGTGCTCTGAGCAGCTAGATTTGGGCTTCTCTTTAATGCAGCAAGAAGCAGAAGTAACTAGAGGTGCGATTGCACCAGTAGATGGTTCCTACTTTACTGGGTGAATCCGAAGGTCAGGTTTCCTATTCTGTATCTGCTACCTACTCACACTGAAGCTTCTTTTTTTAAAGTGAAGTAAAAGCAATACAGAACGATCTGTTTTACAGATGCAATTGTTTGACTTTCTAAAAGAATTTTCTTCTGGATTTGCTCTCCCCTCAGTGCTCCAACAGGGAGATCATCTATGCACATTGCTATTAAAGGACCTTTGGATCTCCTCTCAAATACATCATGGGGACTGTCTAAGCATCTAAAATCCTCTGTAACCTGTCATTTTCTTGATTTTATTTATAGAGTCCATATGTTTTGGAGTTAGACTTATATTGCACTCTCAGACACTCAAGCAATCCAACTCAATTATTTAATCTATTTGAACCTCAGCCCTACAATTCTTAATGAGTGTGGTAAAGCTGATCCTACATATCTCATTTAGCCACTTTAAGGATCAAATGAAATTTATTTTTTATTTTGTAAAATCAAGTTTAATATTTATGATCTCTGAGGCTCTAATTAAACTTAATAATCAAATTTTTAATACAAAAGCACATTTTCAGAATATCTCTTATACTTCTATTATTGAGTATAAACAGGTCTATAGCAAATTAAAGTTGTAATCAATTTAACTACATTTAGCTTTCATTCATGTTGTTTCTTGAAACCTACTATTGACACTGAGATAGCAAGTTAATATGCAAGGACAGGAATATTGTTTACTGATTATGGTTTAATTAATTGCTTTATACATTCTATTTTTATCTACCTAAGGTTTAGTCAATGAGCACGATTGCTTGCAAAGTCCAGGTCAATTGGTTTCAGTGATTTTTCAAATAGAGAATGAGAGTTTTGATTCTGTATTGTATTTAAAACAATGGTGGATCTACAAGCCTTAAATTTCTATAATGATTACAGCTTAGATTAAGGAACAATTTGGTTGTCAGAGATAGGAGTTTCTAATCTTGTTTTTACAGCTAATTATGGGGTAAGTTTAGAAAATCACATGCAAGAAAGAGCATCCTTCTTCTAACTCTCCTTATGTAAAATGATAATAACTTTTACTTATTTTCACTGCAACAGAGGTTTCAGGGAATAACTTATTAATGTAATTCAGGATTAAAAAAACTTCTGAAACTAAGCAAATAGAATGACACTGGAGAAAGGCCTTGTCTGTGAAGTCTTTGGGGCTGATTTAATCCAGTGTGTTTAACATTTATCATTGTTGTGGTTTTTGTTCTAATGTGCTGGTAACTGTCTGAAGATTCATACATCTCTTGAGATTCTATACATCTTTTATTATATGACAATGTAGTATAATATTTGGTGTTTTATATGGGATTAAATGCCTATCACTTCCTAGCTTTGTGGCCTTACACAATACTTTTTCTTTGAAACTGGCAATAAAAACATCTACTTCATTATGTGGCTTTGAGATAACTTAATGAAAGAAGCTAACACATACAATAAGTGCTAATAATTGCTGGCCTTTGCCTTTTTCTGTTTTGCCCTATGTAAATTGGGACACAAACAGAAAAGGGTTCAAATTCTAGTACTCCTACTTATTTGCTAAGTACTAAAGTACTCACACTTATGCTAAGGAATACTTTCTTGTGGTATTTATTTGCACATCAAGCATGGGACTACCAACCAAAATTAAATGTGAGATGTCATGTATGAAAGTGCTTGGTATGAAAGATACATGGTAGACATCCAATTCATTAAGTAGACTTCAAAATATTTTTTTTTCTGCTTTGCCTGCTAAAGACATGATTGCCAATTCAGGTTTGTTGATTTCTTTTAAAGAAAGCAAGACCTGATTATAGATAGCAGAGGATCAATTACTTACCTTCAACACATTTCATATGGGTAAGGAACCTGCTGCTAGACTGCAGACTGGTGGTAGGGCTCGTCAGCGTGGAAGCTAGATAAAGGTCTCAGAATTGCATGGTATGTGCCTGCAGTCATGCTGTTTTGAAACCTGCCTTCACTATGCCATATCCTTCCTTGCCTCTTCTTTAAATCACTGAATGCTTTCTCTTTCCTCCCAAGCAACACTTCACACATGTCAGCAGAACCAAAAAAGTAGACACCTTGGTATAGACAGTCTGGAAGAAATGAGACTCCCAGGGACTGCTAGAGGGATTTGCTTCAGAATATCTCATTTTCCCAATCAATTTGCAGAAGGCTGGGATAGTAGGAAAAGTTTTCACATAAGTATCTCAATCCCGTAACATGATTATAAAGTAAATCCTGTGTAGGAAAAAGAAGTCTTCTCACCATTGTAGGGGAGAAATCCATGGCCCAGCTCACACAGATTCCTGTTTAAATTACCCCAGACCACAGTTGAGTACATAGAAGACACTTTTCCCAGATTCCCAGAGAGAAAAAGAATAAGTTTGGAGATTCCGCTTTTTACAAATATACTACGGAAATTATTAGTATGTGAGATTATGTGGCAGTACACATGACAGAGAGGATGAATTGAATAACATTGTGCCGTGTTGTTTTCTAAGGGTCTCTGTAGAAGTTTTATGAAACGATATCCATAGATAACATGGAGCGTGATGCTACTGTGTATAGTTGAGCAGTATTCTTTTACAGGCCCTCTTTACTGCACTAAGGGAGAGAGAGTTTTCTTTAATTCTACAATCTCAAAGAAATCTTATGAGACTAACTCTATGAGACCCATAAAGAGGAAATATTTGGTCTGAGAACCCAAATGTTATCTACATTACAATATGTGTTTTGAGGCAGGCACATTAAACCTTGAGATGAAGTAGATCATTCTAGCTATTGGGTAGTTTTTGCTTCATTGCTAATAGCTAATTTTGACTCATGACATTCTCCTGAAAGTTGATATTCTGTCTCAAGTGTTTTTGCTTTGTTTTGTTGTTTCTTAAAATAATGTAGTTCATTTGTTGAGTGTCCATCTGCATCTTTTAGGAAATTGGAGTATTAGTCAATACAAATACTTGGAGTTGAGAAAAGTGTAGCAGAGATATAAAACATTTAGTTTAGGTAGAAACAGAGTACAAAGTCATCCTAGGGCTACATCTTAAAAACATGAACTTCCAATAAGATAGTCCCTTTTATTCACACAAAAAAGAGCAAAGACTTTCAAATAAATTAATGTTTTTTTCCCTCTCTACTTGGACACTTCAGAAAGGCTGAGAAGAAAAATAAGTGCCTTATGTAGTGATTTAGTTTAACTTATATAATGTGATATTAAATATTTCATTTAAATATTAGAAGATCTTTCTGGAAAATATCTAGTACATAAATCTAACCAAAATACTTTGAAGACACTACTTTAAATAACATGTAATGATAGTTTGGCTCTCTAATGTTAATTAACCCAGCATGCTTCACAGGGTTTGAGAATTTTGTACTTTAAATAAATTCATGCGATCAAAATTCAACACAAAAATATTATTTCATCTGTAGAATACATTTTAAATTGCATCAAAATATTCACTTAATAACTCTAAAGACTACAGAAATGAACTCCTAATTATATATGTATTTTCATCAGGTGCATGTAAATAGAAGATAAAGCTACTCTCAATCTACTCTCTGGATTCTTTCCACTCTTAAAGCCAACACAGTAAATAGCAACCCTAGGTAGCAAATACCAGACTCTAATAGATTGGCTGTACTCCTGGTAAGAACAAATAAGAAATCACAAAAAGTGACTTCAGCACAAAGTTAGCCCTTGCTTCACTTTCTAGTGATTTGTTCTTGAGAAAGGATGCTTCAATAAGCAACATTAGCATTTGAAGATCCAATGATGACTATAGTACGTGGCTAACAGTTTACACCAAAGTTCTCTCAATTCTCAATATCTGTGATATAGATTGTCTGTAAGTATATATAAATCTATTCCCTTAAAATAAAATTCCAGGACTTGCATCATGAAATCATGAACATTCTGAAAATGAACATGAGTTCTGGACCATCAGTTGGAGGTATTAATCATCTGAAGCTTAGAGAGGTGTTTGCCCCAAATCACCCATCTAGCAAGTGATACTGCTGGAATTTGAACACAGGAAGGCTGATTCCAGAGGCCATGCCCTTATGTTCTTAGCTACTATGCATTAGAGATCGCATAAAAATAGTGTAACACAATTAAATCACACAAATTAAGAGTAAAATTTACTTAATACCACAGTCATAATTCCCTATGTTTTCAATTTTCCCCCAGACTAAAGACTCAAATATTAAAGTGGCTAGTGGCTAGTGGCTAACTGTGTAGACTACAACTAGAGAGCTGACCAACTCACTGAGGAAAAGGCATGTGAATGGAGTTTTGCAAGACAACTTAACCTCCATCTGTTATAAGTCATGGGGAAGTGTGCTCCCCATTCATGGGGAGATCATGAGAAAAGACACATTGGATATAAACAGAATGTGCCCCAGGTTTTGATCTGGTGGTTTAGTGCAACTTTAATGGAGAAGGAGTGTGATGAGGTTTTAGGAAATGATGCTGAACTATTAACAAGTAATAGATAATAAAAACCCTTTTGTGTTAAGCTAAGGATTGCGAGTTTTATTCTGAAAAATAAACTTGACCAGATTTGTAATTCAGAACAATCACTCGGGCAATAGTATAAAGAATTAGCTACAGACCACTAGGATAATTTAGTCAAGTAATGGGATCCTGCCGAGAACAACAATGCTTTGAATGGGGGAAAAAAGGCAAAGACACAAGATTGGTGATTTAAAGACTCAGCAACTGGTTGTGTGTTAGGGATGAATGATAGCTAAAGGAGACTTTCAGTTTTCTATCTTGACAATTGCATGATTTAGAAGGTGGAGCTTGGAGGTAAGCTCAAGTTTCGTCTTGGATGGGCTATAGGATTTTGGGAGAAAATAAAGGAAGCATTCTCCACTTTCTAAGTTTGAGAGAAATCATTGCTAGTATGTTACTGGACTCCTTTGTGGGGGGTAAGGGGGAATGAACCAAACTTTATTATATATTGTGAGCTATTCAAGTGGAAACGTTTGATCTTACAAGTGATGAATGAAAGCATTTTCCTCTCTATTCAAACAATTTGCAGCTAACTGCTCTGTGTAACTGCCACTGGTTTTGCCAGTTTAGCTTCCCTAAAGCTTTTGGTTAACTTTTAAAAATTATATTGCAGAGCTTATTTGACATGTTTTAGGAGCATCAGTTCTATATTGATGGGCTGGATGATTCATGTGTAATTGCTGAACCAAGTAACAATTTGAATCTTACATCACAAACACTTTTTATTTTCCTGAGAATGTCTTTAGAATTTGTCAAATAAGATTTGTCTCTTCCATTTCTTAAACATTCATCACTATCACTGCTTCTAAGACATTAAAGTACATATGCCCCAAACAATTGCTCTTCGTTTAGCTAAGATCATTTTGGTAACAATTTGGGATGTAGTAGTAAAGTGGAGTACTCCTTTAAAAGTCACTCTTACTGCTAACGAAGTTAGAAAGTTTGATTTAAAATAATGAGGGAAGCCGGGCGTGGTGGCGCACGCTTGTAATCCCAGTACTTTGGGAGGCAGAGACCAGAGGATCTGGGTTCGCGGCCAGCCTCAGCTCTCTCTCTCTCCCTATCTCTCTCTCTCTCTATTTAGTGAGGCCCTCCGCAACTTCGTGAGACCCGGTTTCAAAATAAAGTATAAAAAATAGGTTTGGGGGTGTAGCGCGGAGATAGAACGCCCCTGGGTTCAATCCCTGGTACCGCAAAAAAATAAATAAATAAATAAATAAAATAATAAAATAATGAGGGAATGTCTACTTATATGAAGGAGGAAATTCATGAACCAAGAATGCCTTGTAATAGCATCACTTTTCCTTCAGAAATAATGAATATATGATGCTAAAATATGTACCTTTATTTTATCAAATATTCAGAAGGTTTTAGTGATGATTTTTTAAAGGATGTGATTCTAACATATAAATGTATAGACATGGTCAAATCTTTATGATAGCAATTATCACTGGAGGATTAGCTATTAAATATTCAGGAGTTTCTGCCATATAATTTAATAATATCAAACACATTTTTGCTTGTAGATTTTCCATTTGACCAAAGATAAGTGCAGAGGTTTTGCTGTTTTCTGTCTTCATATGTCCTGATGTGTGTTCTGCTTGTGTCCCCCCATTACACTTAGTACTGGTGTGATGATGTATTAGTATCCTCGGGATGCTGTAACAGAATATCACCCACTAGATGGCTTAAAATAATATAAATTTGCTCTCCTATATTCTGGAGGCTACAATTTCAAAATCAAGGATTCAGCAGGGCCATGTTCTCTAAGAACAATTTGGGAGAAATTCTTCTGGCCTCCTCTAGCTTCTTGTGTCCACAGGAGTTCCTCATGTGACTGTTGTATTACTTTAATCTCTGTTATTGTCATCAAAGGATCCCCCCTGCCAGGAAAGCATTTCCATCCTCTCTGTCTCTATCCATATATCACTCCTTTCTCTTATAAAGTCACTAGTTATTGGATTTAGGATCCAACCTAATCTACTATGACTGCCCATTAACTTAATTATATCTGTAAAGACTCTATTTCCAAATAAGGCTGTGTTCTGTGATTCTAAATCGACATGATTTGGCGAGGCACTATCAAACCCAGGACCTGACATGGTACTTATCAATCTAGTTTGAGTTCGGTTGTGTGATGGTGTCTTTCTTCTCCACTGAACTTGTCTTAATCATAGATAACTTGTTTTAATAGTTTTTGTATTCCCAATAAGACCTTGCATAGTGCCTGATACTAGAGCTGAAATAAATAGTTATTTAATTGAATTGTACTGACTTCTGCTTAAGTATGGAAGATTGAATACATTTTTGTTGCTGCTCCCTCTGTGAAACCTACCAACATTACTATACAGAAATAACAAAATGTAAATATCTACAGTGGCACAACCTGAAGTTCAGCTGCACAAAATATATGAACAGTTTTATAAGATGGAAATAGATATGTTACCTGAATAAGTGAAACAAAAGAAGCTAGAAACAAAGAGAAGAGGTAAAAATGAGAAGCAAGTTGATTTTCCAACAGATTCCCAGAAAGGCTCAGAAATTAAAAGGAGTAGGATCAGCCGGGCATGGTGGCGCACGCTTGTAATCCCAGTACTTTGGGAGGCGGAGACCGGAGGATCCGGGTTCGCAGCCAGCCTCAGCTTACTCTCTTTCTCTCTCTCTCTCCCTGTCTCTCTCTCTCTCTACTTAGTGAGGCCCTTCGCAACTTCGTGAGACCCGGTTTCAAAATAAAGTATAAAAAAAATAGGGCCGGGGGTGTAGCAAAAACAAAAAAAAGGAGTAGGATCCTGGAAGGTGGGAGTGAAGTAAAGGCCTGAAAATAAAAGAATCAATGGACAAATCTGTTTAAGGCACAGTTAGGATCCCTGGATACAGGCCCTACCCCATGCAGATTACGACAATCACTTCATGTATCCTAAAGCAACAGTTCTCTTTTTTTTTTTTTTTTTGTGGTACCGGGGATTGAATGCAGGGGCGTTCTACCTCAGCGCTACGCCCCTGGCCCTATTTTTTATACTTTATTTTACAAGCGTGCGCCACCACACCCGGCACAACAGTTCTCTTTTTGGAAAGATTATCAAGAAAGACTCTTCATGTGAGGACATTGAGAACACTAGAGGGTTGAGCTTAAGTAGAAATCTGTAAGTGAGTGGTAAGACCATCAGCCAGTAGCCAAGGCCGCCCATTAGAAGGCCAGCAGCCAAACTTGTCCTCCAAGACAAGGGGATATACATATTTTTTTCTCTAGAGATAATTGAAGCATTCTAGAGAAGATTCAAAAGATACTAATAGTGGGAGCTTTTCAGGAGAAATTAATTTGCCATTTATCACTATAAAATAAATTCTGCCAATCAACAAGCCTTGTCCATGTACAAAGCATCTAAGATGTTTGGAGCTCCTTACTTTTAAATCAAAATGAATCATCAAGGAGCAAAAGATATTTAAGGAAAGTCTAAAATAGAAAAAGCAGAGAATAAAAGTAGCAAATGAACAAAGATTAAAAGAAGAACTCTAAGGAAACATCCAGATGGCAGCTCCCTCACCTCCTTCAAGTCTCTGCTCAAATGTCATGTCCTTTGAAAGTTTGCCCTGATCATTTTATTCTACATTGCAAACTGTTTTTTCCTCCAGTACCCTTCATTCATTTCACTCTATTCTTCTTTTTCTTTTCTCTTAACATTAATTCTCTACTATATAAGTCACTAATCTGTTGTTTAGGGCCTTCTTTTTAGATTACAAACTCCATGAGGTCAGGATTCTTTATTCTATTTCTGATTTATCCCAAGTACTCAGAACAGTGCTGGTATATTGAAGATATAAAAACAGTAGTTGAAGCCAGGCGTGGTGGCGCACGCTTGTAATCCCAGTACTTGGGAGGCTGAGACCAGAGGATCCAGGTTCGCGGCCAGCCTCAGCTACTTAGTGAGGCCCTCCGTAACTTAGTAAGACCCTGTTTCAAAATAAAGAATAAAAAATGGGGCTGGGGGTATAACTTGGAGGTAGAATGCCCCTGGGTTCAATCCCCAGTACCACAAAAAAATAAATAAATAAAAATAAAAACAGTAGTTGAAAGGAGTTGCCTCCTTGAGCCCAACTGGCGGTAGGCATGAAATTAAGTGGAACCAAATGGTATTACTATAAGCCCTTTAGTACTATCTGCCTTTAAAACTGTTTACAAGTATTCCTCATAAGAAAAATAAATAATTAAATCAAAAGAAAGATTAAATTTCATGTTTAATAGGTAATCTACAAACAAGAGCAGTGAAATAATCAATTAGTTTGCTTGTTTGATTTTATACAATATTCTGACTTTTTATCTGAGACTATGTATTTGATTCCTGTATTTTCAGTTTACTTTGGGATTCCCTCAGGTACCAAGTGCTAAGGAAACATGGATATTTACTTCCAACTTTCTATTTTTGTGTTTCCATTGAACTCTCAGTGCCAATCCACATACTGACTATTCCATAATTTGTTGAATCTAATTGCAAATGGTAGACCTATTCAAAACATTTAGGAAATCCACATAATCACATCACAGCAGCTGTCTTCATTTTGTAAGATTAGTTTCTAAAGTAATAAAAAGGATATTAAGTTATTACAGTTATCACTTAATAATTTTGTTATAAGAATTAATTGCTTTAAAAATCAGAGACAAAGAAAATACATTTTTAACATATGCATAGGCTATTTTAATAATCATTGTATGCTAAAATGATTAAGTTTATGTTGTTTCACCCATGTATGATTCTTAAAGTTTCATATCTTATATGAAACAAATTATGTGTTTTGGTGGACTTAAGAATGATAACTCAAACTGATGAGGATAATGATAGTTATTATTGTCGATAGTATAATATGGTATATAAAAATAACAAAGTAGGGATAGGAGGGTCTATTTCTTCTATGAAAAGACTACAGTTTGGCTTCTTTTAGAGTTTACTTCTAGATCATGTCCCTCATTGCTTTAGGGGTAATTTTTGTACTAATGCCTTTGCAAATTAGATTTTAAAAACAGAAAAGACAAAAGTCTGCTCTAGGACATGTCCTTGAGTAGCATATCATATAAAAAGTGGAGCAGATGTGTAAACTAAAAATACCAATTCAGTGTGGCAAATTCAGCCAAAGAGTATGTATAGGGTGCTGGAGGTCTGCAGAGGAGTTGCTTCACATGTCTATAAGGAATTATGGATGATTTCAAAGAAGAAAAGCAATGCAAAAGCTGAGTAATGAACAGGACATAGCAGTTAACTGGTTAACAAAAATAATGGAAGTCAGTAGAAGAATGTTTAATGCAAAAGATAGATCAGAGTGGTGATGTAGTCAATATTTCTGGAAAATATAATGTATATTAGAGTGTGGCAAAAGATAAACATGGAAAAATGTGCAGGCATCTGTTTGCAGTGGGTTTTGGAGGAGCTGCCTATGAATGACAGGTATGCGTATGGCATGGGGAGGGGTGCAACAGGAGGAGTATCTGTCATCCAAGATCCTTCATGCCTTGCCAAAAGGATATAGGAGATAATTCATGGAAGAGGAGGCCAGAAGGTAACCTCATGGCATACTTTCAGAAAAAAATGGGCTCAAAGAAGAAAAAATTCTTATCAATTTGATATGAAAGCCCTGTATCTCAACTCGATGATTTCTAGAAAACATGCCATTTCTGTAACTAATCAAATAGATGACCTGTGATATTCATAGTGTATGCATGAGCAATCCCAAATGCCACTGCTATGTAATAATTTGTCAGTTTGCTAAAGATGAGTGTTGAGTTATGGCCAAACCAGTCTGATGTAAAGTAGCTAGATCTAAAGTAGTGAACGAATCAACATAGTCAACAAACAACAAATGCATATATTAAATTCAGTTTCTGCTGTTCTCGTTATTTCCTCCTAGATGTTGCCTGGCCATTGATGAATTTTCTCTGGGATTCACAAATTTAGGGATTTGGGAAAGTTCTTGGATATAGCTCTTATAACTAAAAAGGGTCTAGGACCCATCACAACATTTATTTTTTTCTAAATGACTGATAGACCCATGGATAGTACAATACAATTTTATAGTGAGGTGAAAGTTCTATCCATAGCAAACCCTATTTCTCAATGCATTAAACAAATGAGATGAAGTAGATCAATGTGCCATGAAAAGTAACATTTAGTAAAGGTAATTTTCAAGGGATGTAGTAAAATGAATAATTTCAAATGACCAGTTATGTAAATATAGAACAAAACCCAAAGGTGAATATGAATTTGTAGTTTAGTCCAGTACCATAAAATTCCCAAGATAACCAAATGCAGCCAGGCATGGTGGTGCATGCTTGTAATTCCAGTACTTTGGAGGCTGAGAAGGGAGGATCACAGGTTTGTGGCTAGCCTCAGAAACTTGTGAGGGCCTCCGCAAATTAGCGAGGCCTATTTCAACTTGATAAAGAAGAAAATAGGACTGGGGTATAGCTCAGAGGTAGAATACCCCTGGGTTCAATCCCCGGTACCACACACACAAAATAATGTATCCCTGCTGCTATATTTCTCATTGATTAAATACTCAGTCTAGTTCTGCACTACCATCTTCATGATGGACCTAGTTAAAATAGAAATCCCCGGGTGGGTGTGTTTCTCACTGTCTGAATGCTCTAAGTAAATTGCCTCATGATTGATATGGAATATATCTCACTTGGTAGAGTTCCTGACTAAAAATAGGTGTGATTTCTGCTTTGACAGCTCCCAATTATGTCACCTAAATTCAATACATTCTTAAAAATTATTTCTTCTGTGGTCTGAAAGAAAATGTTTTCAAGAATATAGTTCTATAAGAAAAATCAAACAGCCAAAGGAATCTCCAACTAAAAGAACAAAGCTGAAAGAATTATACTACATACCTTCAAAATATGCTACAATTGGCATCTACAGCCAATTGATTTGTTTTCTTTTGAGATGGAGTCCTGCTGTATTGCCCAGGCTGGCCTGGAACTCCTGGGCTGTAGTGATTCTTCTACCTCAGCCTCCTGATAGCTGTACCACCACACCCAGCTTAGCCAATGGACTTTAGACAAATGTGCTAAGAGCACATGTTAGACAAAAGGCTCTCATTTCAATAAATAGTGCTGGGAAAACTGGGTATCCATACACAAAAGAATGGATCCAGATACCTGTCTCTCTCCAGTTACAAAAATGAACTCAGAATGTGTTAAAGACTTAAATTTAAAACTCCAAGCTATGAAACTACTATAATAGAGAAAAGCCTTCGGTCATTGGAATGGGCAAGGATTTTTTTTAACAAAACCCCAAAAGCATAGAAAATGGAAGAAAAAAATAGACAGTGGGGCTACATCAAACTAAAAGATCAGCCAATCACAGAAAGAGAAGGGTCATATGTTTTCTCTAATATGCGCAAGCTAGGGAGTAGTTAGTATACAAGAGGGACTCCAGACAATGGTGGAGAAGCCTCAGTGGAGCCAGGAAAGTGGTCTAAGGGAAGGGGAAGGGGAAGAATGCAGTTCATTAATGGAATTACTACCATTGACCATGTGTACATATGAGAATATACCAACATTAATCTCAGGACTCTGTATTGGGGGGGAGGGGAGACGGGGGCACCAAGTGCTGTGTGCATGTATGTTATTGTCAACTTGATTTTCATTGTGATGTGAGACTAGAATCTGCCAATAAAAGCACATTAAAAAAGTTAAAAATGTTTCTGTATAGCAAAGGAAATAATCAACAGAGTGAAGAGTCAATCTACAAAATAAAATATTTACAAAGTATACATTTGATACAAGTTTAATATCCAGGGTATATAAGAAACTCAAACCACTCAATAACAAAGAAAAAAAAATATCCTGATTAAAAACTAGGCAATGGACTTAAATAGACTTTCTCAAAAGAAGACATACAAATGGCCAACAGGTCTATGAAAAGAATGCTCACCATCACTAATCATCAGGGAAATGAAAATCAAAACCACAGTGAGGTATCACTTCACTCTAATAACAATGGCTATAATAAAAAAAAGACTAAATATAACTAGTGCTGGCAGGATGTGGAAATACTGGAACCATTGTAGATTATTGGAAGGAATGCAAATTAGCAAAGCCATTGAAGAAATATGGAAGTTAATAAATTAGAAATAGACTATCATGTGATTGAATAATCTCTCTGCAGGGAATGTATCCAAAGGAAATGAAATTACTCTTATATAAGTTGCAGCACTATTCACAATCACCAAAAAATGGAAACATTCTTTTCCATTAAATGATGAATAGGTAAAGAAAATGTGGTACATATACACAGTGGAAAACCATTCAGCTATATATAAAAAAAGAGTGAAATACTGTCATTTGTGACAGAATAGACAGAACTGAAAATCATAATGTTAAGTGAAATAAGCCAGGGGGAAAAAAAAAACAAGTACCACATGGTCACATTCACATGAGGACTATAAAAAGTCTATCTCAGAGAAGTGGTTGTAGAATGCTGGTTACTGGACGCTGGAGAGGGTAGAGGGAGGGAGGGAAAAGGAAAGGTTGATCAATGGGTACTAAGTTATAGTTGAATAGGAGCAAGAAGTTGTAGGTGTACTATTGCAGAGTAGAGTGACCACAGATAACAATTATGAACTGCATATTTTAAAAAGCTAGAAGAAAGAATTTTGAATGTTTTCAGCAAAAAGAAATGATAAATATTTAAAGACATAGATGAGTTTATCCTGATTTAAACATTTAAATATGTATACATTTGATATATTATACATATATATTATACATATATTAAATCTATAATGAATACATATATATATAATGTATACATGCATCAAAATATAGCATGGTACTCTACAAATATGTCCACTTTTTATGTATCAGAAAAGTAAATTAACAAAATGAATATAGTTGTAAACATATTTTAATTAAGCATATAATGAGATTAAAGATTATATTAGTTATTATGAATGATAAAATGTTACTTAATCACAATAGTCTTCAATCACATCAAAGACTTTTATGTTTGCTGAGAGCTAGCTGTGTATCGCCTGCTGTGTTAGGCTCTGCTGAGACATGGGTGAAAAATATTAACATAATGTTGGCACTGTGATCAGTTCACAGTCTCATAGCAAAAGGTGTATTATTCATTCACAAAACAGGTGGATAATGTCATATTATGATTAAGTGCTGTGAATGACAAAATGTGTAAAAGATTAAAGAAAGGCCCCTAGTTTTAAATGAGCAAAGTCAGTGGATTAGTCATCTTGGGCTAGTATTTCTAAAAATACCATAAATTGGGCAATTTATAAACAACAAAACTTGCTTTTCATGTTCTGGAGGTTGGAATTCTGAGATCAGGGAGCAGCCTGTTTGGGTTCTGTTAAGAGCCTTCTCCCTATCAGGTTGCAGATTGCTGACTTTTCATTATATCTTCTTATATCCTCACATAGCAGGGATGAGAGAACTCTGGGGTTCCTTTTGTAAGGGCACTAGTCCTATTCCTGTGAACTCCACCCTCATGACTAAATTACCTCCCACAGGCCCCACCTCCTACTCCCACTGTATTGGGAGTTAAGATTTCAACATAGGAATTTGGAGGCAACAAGAACTTTCAGTCCAGTGCAGTCAGAGATTATAGCAATGAGAGAGCTATCCTCCTCAGCAGGAGGATTCAGCATGCTCCAACCCTCCAAGGCAGGATGAGTAATGTGGGTATCATCAGAGTACATCGATCTGGAATAAGGAGCTTGAGATATAAGATAGTGCTAGAGAAGCAGGCGGCAGATTGTCGAGGAACACTGAGGTCATTTTAAGGTTCTTGAACTTTTATCCCAAGGACAATGTGCATCAATTTGAAGAATGTAAGTTTAGTGACATCCTCAATTAATTATTTTTAAAAGTCATCTGAGTGCTATGTGGTACATTCAATGAAGGAAGACAGAGACAAACCATGTCTAGTTAGGAGGACATTACACAATAGCCACAAAGTCAGAAAGAAAAGATTCATAAATAAATATTGCTAAGAGTTTTGTGTCACTAGCAAAAGACAGGAAGTTCCTTTTTATGTTTTTATAATTTGAACTACATGTAGAAAACACCGTTGGTGAACTATGCGTATATTGTGTAGAAATATTTAGACTGATAGCTATCAAATAATATAAAAATGAATAAAAGAGTTCAGATTTTTTCAAGTCAAATTAGTGAATGAGCATTTTCTTTGCTCAAGGACATGAAGATATTGTTTTTTTCTCACAACACAATATGTATCTCTCCCTAACACCATTCTATCTTGTTGGAAACTTGAAATGGAGAAAATAATTAGGTTGTACTAATGGAAATTCACCTTTGGGCAAAAATGATTGGATATCAAATCACTAAGGTCATCATTTTATAATCATTAAGACATGTAGGGATGGTCTTGCCCATGTGACCTTTCAAAAGGAGAGGGGGACCTCTTTTGGGAGAGTGGTTCTGCGGATTGAACCCTAGGGTGCTCTACCACTGAGCACATTCCCAGCCCTTTTGATTTTTTTGTTTTGAACCAGTCTCACTAAGTTGCTCAAGCTGCCCTTGGACTTATGATCCTCCTCTCTCAACCTCCCAAGTACTGGTATTAGAGGAGTGTATCACTGTACCCAGCTAGGAGAGGGAATCCTTTTGAGAGTTATAGATAATCTGAAGTCTATGGCAATATATAAATAATCTCAAATAAAAATTTAAAGAAAATAACTGTAAGAACTACATGCTAGAAGTCAGTTTCTCAACCTAACACTATTGACAATTTAGATTGGAAAATTCTTTGTTATGAGGCTGACCTGTGCATTAAAGTATAGGTAGCAGCATCTCTGGGCTCTATGTATCAGATGCCACTAGCAACCCACAGGGTCCCAAATTGTGACACTCACTGTTAAATGTGTCACCAGGCATTGCCAAATATCCCTTGGGGGATAAAACCACCCTTGGTTAATAATGACTATTGTAAATCTACCTTTATGCATGTTTGAGTTTTACTCATTAACTAATATTAAAATAATAAAACCTCTGTTCATTAAGTTAGCACACTATATAGCTGATCAATCCATTTGCTATTCTATTGAATTTACTGCAAACCTCCCTATATTTGCTGGAGACACAATTAGTTTTTCTCACCATCCATAATCTTCATCTGCCAATAGTCATGATCTACATTATAATTAGAGTCGAACCTGAAATGATTAGGGTAATAATGAAATTGGCACAGAAACTATGAAGCTTATTCAAAGTATATTAATTAGCAAACACATTTAAGTCTTTTATATTAAGAAAAATAGACTCCTTTCTATTCCATATTCATTGCAATGGAATCATTTTTTAAGCTAGTATTGCTGGCAGGATTAAAAACTGCTTTCTGGCCTAATCATATTTTATAAATTTTATTATATACAAATTTATAATGAACTTCTATTGAGCAGCTAATGGTTTTCCTTCTAATTATTCAATATGTAAATAATTCAGGACAATTTGAGAAGATGGGGAATTAAATATTGACAGCCCTTGCACTGGGAATTTTCCCCTGCATGCTCTTGTCTTCCCTTCAGTAATCCTTATCTGGTCCCTCCTGCTTTGGCTTCTTTATTACTCCTCCAGTGATTTGGTTATCATAATCTTTGCAGCACTGCAAAACACATCAAGTTCTCTCTGCAACCTTCCCAAAAAGCCAATAAAAATGGCTATTAAACATCTGATAATTAAATGTTCTTTTAACTTCCCTTTCTTGTTTAAGTCAATATCTTGTCCTGTTACAACTTTTGACTCTTTATAAGTCTATCCGTCCTGGAAGTTAAATGCAGAAAAGAAATTAAATCTAGTTTAAAAGGAAAAGGTTCTGAATCAAAGATATGTTGTGGAGGATCATAAAAAAGCAAACCCAGGAATCAGCATATATCCAAATCTGTTCATCTATGAAGGACGTTCAACATTTTATAAGATGCAATGTGCAATGTGTGCATGTATGATGTTCATACCCTGACATATATCAAAATGTATAATTATAATTTACAATGCACCGATAAATGAACATAAAAAGTTAAAAAAAAAGATGCAATGGAGAACTAAAAGAATTAAAAGATAAAACCCTGCTCTTGTTTTTTTTTCCTTCAGTTCTATTTTTATACCTTTTAGGTTAATAACATGTTTAATACCAAGTTTACCAATCGCCCAAGTTAAAATTTTCTTCTTCTGACTTCAGTCTTTCTCTCAGGAACTGCAACTTCCCCAGGTTCCCAAGATAAAAACCTTGGAGTTGCCTGTTACTCACTCATTGTTTCTCACATTCTAAGTCACTAGTTAATTTAATTGTATTTACTGAGCATCTACTATGAACCAAGCATTGTGCTTAGAACTGTCCAAACCAGACTTAAAATCGTCCTTAAAATCTGTAAAATAGAAAATTACTTATAACTGTTGCCAATATTATATGACTTTTCATATATGAACTCTTAAAACTGTAACTGTCAGAGTTAGTTCTGTAGAAGTTACAACTGTCACTATTCTCAGATAACCTTAATTATTTAACTCTTACATTAATATATTATCCTCATCTCTATGCCTTAAATTTCTTAATATTAATCCCATTCTGCTTACTAATAAAAAGAAACTCTCTAATGTTATCGACTTAACCCATAGCTAATACCATACTAAACAGAGAAAAGTTGAAAAGTTTGTCCTCTAAGATTGGAACAAGGCATTGAGGAAGATGCCCACTTTTGACACTCTATTTACGCACTGGAAATACCAGCCAGAGCAATTAGGCAAGAGAAAGAAATAAGACATCCAAATTGGAGAGCAAGCAGTTAAATTGTCCCTGTTTGGAGATGATGTGAACTTATACAGAGAAAACCACAAAAACTCTACCCCAAAACTGTTGGGACTAATAAAAAATTTAGTAGACTCAAGATACAAAAATCAACATGCAAATTTAGTTGCTTTTCTATAAAGTAACATTGAACTATCTGAAAAGGAAATTTAAAAAATGACCCCATTTGCAGTAGCATGCAAAAATTCTTACTAATACATTTAACTAAGGAGGTAAAAACTACAAAACATCTATAAAAGAAATTGAGGAAGTCACAAATAAATCCGTATCATAGATTGGAAGAATTGATAAGCATCAAAATGCCCATACTACCCAAAGCAATCTATAGATTCAGTATAACCCCTATCAAAATACAGAGATGGGGGAAAAATCATGAAATATATATGGAACCACAAAAGATCCTAAGTAGTTAAATCCATCTTGAGCAAAAAAGAGTAAGTCTAGAAGTCTGAGGTTACTTGACTGCAAAATAAAACCACAGAGTCTAGTAACACAAATAGCAAGGCATTGGCAGGAAAAAAAAAAGAAAGAAAAAGAAACAGGTACAGAGACAAATGGAACCAAATAGAGGGCTCAAAAATAAATCTATGTGTATAGTCAAATTAATTTTCAACCAAGGTACCAAGAATGAACAATGAAGAAAGGACAATCTCTTCAATAAATGGTGCTGGAAAAACTAGCTATCCAATGCAGAAGGAAATTAGGCCCTTATATTTTACTGTATATAAAAGCAATTTAAAATAGATTAAAGATTTAAGTCCTGAAATTATGAAACTTCTAGAAAAAAACATAGGGAAAAGCTCCATGATATAGGTCTCAGCAAGAACTTTTGGGTTAAGACCTCAAAAACACAGGAAACAAAAGCAAAAATAGGCAAACTGGATTATACCAAACTAAAAAGCTTCCACACAATAAAAGAATTAATCACCGGAGTAACAAACTAACCTACAGAATAGAACAAAATATTTGCAAATCGTATGTCAGAAAAAGGGCCAGTAGCCAAAATATGCCAAGAACTCAAACTATTCAATAATAAGAAAACAAATAATATCATATTGGACCCCATAAATATACACATTTTTCTTTTGTTCAACATTTACTTTTTATTATATTTTGTGATGATGAAGTATTGTGATAATTTATAGTTAGAAATAACAAATGTCTAACTCTAACCTAAAAAATTCTGGGTAACCTACCCCAAATTACTGCCTCTCCCAATCTCTACACCTTTTTCATAGACACTCAGTAACATTTAGTGAATACAAATATGTGATTAGCTTTGGCTATATGTGCTTGGATTTTATGTACATCTTTTGTTCAGCTTCTTAATCCATGTCCTGGACTGAAAGGGGTCATTCTGAGACGGTGGGAAAAGGCCAGGACTTGCCACTCCTCTGATTTTTCATTCATCTCCTCCTTCATGTTCATACCACTCAAAACCATATGCCTAGGCTGGGCGTGGTGGCGCACGCTTGTAATCCCAGTACTTTGGGAGGCGTAGACCGGAGGATCCGGGTTCGCGGCCAGCCTCAGT
>PVJS01017879.1:0-35593 GCA_004027185.1 Glis glis | reverse complement strand
ACTTCCTCAACAAGACCTCCAAAGCACAGGAAATTAAAACAAGAATTAATAAGTGGGATAGCATTAAACTACAAAGCTTCTGCTCATCAAAGGAAACCATCAAGAGCTTAAAGAGAAAGCCTATGGAATGGGAAAAGATCTTTGCAAGCTATCCCTCTGACAGAGGTCTAATATCTAGGATATACAAAGAACTTAAAAGGCTTTACACTAAAAAAACAAATGATCCAATCAAGAAGTAGGCAACTGAAATGAATAGACACTTCATGAAAGAAGAGATACAAATGGCCAATAGACACATGAAAAAATGTTCAACATCATTAGCAATCAGGGAGATGCAAATCAAAACTACTCTAAGATTTCATCTAACCCCAATTAGAATGGCAATCATTAAGAAGTCAAACAACAACAAATGTTGGCGAGGATGTGGGGAAATTGGGACTCTTCTACACTGTTCATGGGATTGCAAACTAGTTCAACCACTATGGAGATCAATGTGGAGATTCCTCAGAAAACTGGGAATGGATCCACCATATGATCCGGCTATACCACTACTGGGTATCATACCAAAGGGATTGAAACTAGAAAACAACAGTAATATATGCATACCCATGTTCATAGCAGCACAATTCACAGTGGCCAAATTATGGAACCAACCTAGGTGTCCATCAACAGATGAGTGGATTACAAATTTGTGGTAAATACACACAATGGAATTCTACTCAGCAATAAAGAAGAACAAAATAACATCATTTGCAAGAAAATGGAAGGTCTGGAGAACATTATGTTAAGCAAGATCATTCAATCACAAAAAAAGAAGGGACATATGTTTTCATTAATATGTGCAACCTAGGGAGTAGTGGGGACACACAAGGGACTCCGGTTGATAATAGAGAACCCTCAGTGGGGCAAAGGAAGTGGTACAAGGGAAGGGGAAGGGCAAGAAAGAAGCGAATCATGGAATTACTATCATAAACAATATGTACATGTGAGAATATACCAACATCATTCTCGGTACTTCATATGGGTGGGCAGAAGCGGGGGGGGGGACACTAAGAGCTGTGTGCATGTATGTTAACATCAAATAGATATTCATTGTGATGTGAGACTCCAATGCACCAATAAAAGCATGTTAAAATATTGAGAACAATTTTTGATTATCTTTAACTTTTATACTATTTTATTTAAGAAAAACATTCTACTAACTTGTAAAAAAAAATCAAGAACAGAAAAGCTATCAGCTTGGCTGCCGTGGTAGAAGGTGACATGGGAGGGCTAGGGCAGAATGTCAGAAAGATGAAGTGGCCCAAACCAGCAAAGTCCTTGAAGTCATTTCAAATGGCACACATCCTTCAAACGTGCCCATTCCCATAGTGTCCTTGTCAAAATAAATGGCCACTCAGTTGCTGAAGTAAATTTTATACATCCTTAAATACTCCCTTTTCTTTACCTCCAATCCAATTTATGAGCAAATGTTATTGATTCTACGACCAAAGCATATGCTGTTATCTACTGAAACCATCATTCATATCTTCATCCTCAGATTCTTTGCTTTGTCCTGCCTTGGTTACAATTCATTCTTCAAACAGCAGTGAGGGCAATCTTATATTAATGTAACCAATTCATGTCATTTTCATTCTTACAACCATCCATTGATGACCCACTAATAGCTATAGAATAGGAAGCAGTGAGATAAATTAAGCGAATTGCCGAGATCGTGTGAATAATTTTACTCACTCACTCATTCATTCATTCATTCAATAATCTGTATTCACTATCTGCCACTGGTAGGAATACTGTGTATACAAAGATAAGCAAAAATAAACAGATAATTGTTGTAGTCCAGCCATCAGGAAGCTTCGAGTAGAGAGAAAGAGGGAGAAAGAGAGAGGGAGGGAGATACTTCAGATAGACAAATAAATGTGTAGGTACACATTGTGATAAATGCTAGGAAGAAAAAGAATGCTACCAGAGAGAAAAATAAAAGATCTAGTTTGGGTTTAGAGTGCAGGGGAAGTGCTTCCTTCTTGAGAAAGTGATACCTGAGCTAGGCTCTGGCAATGAACCAGGCTTGAGATGAGTAAGAACCTGCTATGTTTGAAGAAATTGGAGCATAGTGGTGGGTTTGGAGCCTGAAGACTCTGAAGGCAAGGGATGAGCAGAGGCTGGGGAGATAACTGCAACCGGTTCACACCACTGCCCTCCAGGTTGCTGGTTGGGTGTGGGTCTCACCAGAAGTTAAATGGGAATTTACTCAGGAGGTTGAAGCAGAAAAGCATTTTATTTATATTGTCCAAGTATGACTGAATTTTGGATTAAAAAAAAAGTGGCTAGTGGCAGAGTGGAGGTAGAAACAGCGAGACATTTTAGGAGTCCCCTGCAGATTTAAGAAGATATTCATGGACTTGAAGGGATGCTGTGTTGATGGGAGGACATTGGTACACTGAGATCTGGGGATAAATTAGTCAGAAAGATGAGGAGGACATGGAAAGGAAGTTCCAGAACTTGGGCCTGGGCGGGGGATTCTAGTCCAGACTTTCTCCCAAGTGAAGTCCTCATTGATTTTCTGTCACTATACCATAGACTGGGAATTTATAAAGAATACAACTTCTTCTTAGCTCATGGTTCTGGGGGCTGAGAAGTCCGAAAGCATGGCACTGACATATGCTTAGACTCTGATCTTTGTCTGTTATGGTTAAATATAGAATGTGACCTGGAGATCTCATGTATTAATGTTCAGAGTTAATATAATTAAGTCATGAGGGTTGTAATCTCATCAGTGGGTGGTAACCTACGCAGGTGGGGTGTGGCTGGAAAAGGTGGAGCCTTGGGGGTGTGGCCTTAAGGACTGTGCTTTTGTCTTTGAATCCCCTTACTTGTTTGCTCTCTTTGCTTCTAACCTCCATGATGTGAGAGCAGATCCTTGCTCTCTTCCTCTCTGTTTCCCACCGCCATGCCATGAGCTCCACAGACCCTAGCCTCATGTGTACTTAACCCTGAAATCTCCAAAAAACTGTGAGCAAATAAATCTTCCTTCTTCTAAGTTGTATGTTGATCAAGACAGGTCTTTCTTCTTGCTTGATCATTACATGACGGGGCAACAAGACACACGCATCATTTTAAGTAATTAGGTTTTGAGGTAAGCTTTACAGAGCAACAACTGACTAATAAACTTTTATGCTTTTGCTTTCTTTTTTTGTAATCCACTCAGACTATCTTTGTCTTTTACTGAACTATTTAATACATTTTCCTTTAATGTGACTACTTTTATATTTAGGTTAAATTAGCCGTTTTATTTTGTTCTTTCTGTGTGACCTGATGTTTTCTGGTTCTTTTATCCTCTTTCTTGTCTCATTTGACTTCATGGAGAGCTTGTACCATGCCAGCTTTTGCTTTTTTAGCAATTTGGACCACTGGAAAGTCCGGGATGCTCTCCTAAGTTATGAAAGGTTAATGTTATTACTTTCCTCTGTTTTCTCTTAGCAGAAGATGACGTTTACATGTAGTGTGTGTTGTATCTTTGAAGTTTGAATATGATTCCCACATCTGTGTGATTGTATTTCTGTTGTTATTTTCTCTCATTCTCATGCATTATGCCTTGCGTTATTGTGTGGATGTTTATTTGTGTGTCTATCGTAATATTTTAAAGTATTTTAGGAATGATATGAAGCATATGAAAATAGACTATTTCATTCATTTATTTATTTGGTACTGGGGATTGAACATGGGGGCCTTCTACCTCTGAGCTACACCCCCAGCCTATTTTATTTATTTGGAAACAGGTTCTCATTAAGTTGCAGAGGGCCTCACTACGTTGCTGAGGCTGGCCTTAAACCTACAATCCCCCTGTCTCAGCCTCCCACGTACTGGGATCACAGGTGTGTGTCACCATGCCCAGCTAGGATTTTTTCTTATTTAATGGATCCTATTTGCTATAGTCCTCTACGAAGGTTTGTGTTAATAATCTAGGTCGCTATTTCTAAAACTGAAATCTTGAAATCAATAATTTTCATATATAAAAACTTTATATGTAAAAAAAGTTTTTTCAGGAAGACCCTAGATTTAACCTTTTGTCACTATTTTCATTAGTGAATTTTTCATTCTCATTTACTTTTGCTGGTATAAAAAAATCTATCCTTTTACCAAGTTACCAATGTATCCAGCAACTTTGCTAAACTTTCACTAATTCTCACAGTATGTTTATAGATCTTTGTGAATTTTGTATATAGGCAACTATATTATTTGCAAGTAAAAATTTTTGTTACTATTTTGCTGATACTTATATTTTTACCTATTTTTATTGTTATTATTATAATGCATTTTCTGGTAGCTGGAAAATTAGAGTTCATAATAATGAGAAACTACCTTTTCCTTAATTTAATGTAAATTTCTCCATAATTCATCATTACATGATGTAGATTTTTAATAAATTTCATTTTTTCTGGGAAGGAAATAAATAGTTAACTTCCAGTTAAGAATTTTAAAATAAAAATATGCTTACTGAATTTCTTGGATAATTTCTGCATCTATTAAAATAATTGTTTCCCTTAAATCATTAATATGTCATATCATGCTAATGGATATTTTGATATAAAGCCATGAATGCATTACTTAGAGATGCCCTATTTGATCATTTTTATGCATGGCCAAATTGAATAGTGAAGCTTTATTTAGAATTTTTACATCATTTTTTATAGATAACATCGGTTACTTTCCTCCCTCATGAAAAAAGAAATTAAAAACTAACCTAAGCCAGGCACGGTTGTGCACACCTGTAATCCCCATACTTGGGAGGCTGAGACAGGAGGATCGCAGGTTTGAGACCAGTCTCGGCAACTTAGTGAGACCCTGTTTCAAACAAACAAGCAAAAAATAAATGAATAAATAAAACAAGCCTGGGAGTCTAGCTCAGAGGTAGAACCCCCCATGGGTTCAATTCCCAGTATCAAAAACAAAACAAAAGTAAATAAATAACTTCTCTATTCTTTTGTACTTCTTGTCAAATTACAAATACTGACAGCAGCTTCTGCATATATACATATTATATATACATGTATGTGTGTGTGTGTGTGTGTGTGTGTGTGTGTGTGTATGTTTCAGGGTCTAAAGGGCTCAGTCTCTGTTACCAAACCCACATGTCACCACGTGGCGCCCAAGGGTAGGGTCAGACAGGAGCCTCTTTTCAACCTGGAATTGCATCCTTTAAAAAATAGGGGAAGCTGGGCCTGGTGGCACATGCTTCTAATCCCAATACTTGGGAGGCTGAGACCGGAGGATCGCAGATTTGTGACCAGCCTCAGCTACTTAGTGAGGCCCTCCGCAACTTAGTGAAACCCTGTTTCAAAATAAAGAATAAAAAAAAATAGGGCTGGGGGTGTAGCTCGGAGGTAGAATGCCTCTGGGTTCAACCCCCAGTACCACACAAAATAAATAAATAATAGGGATTTATACACACATATAACTTCTACTGGATGTTCAGTTTGGATCTTAAATGTCCCCAGAGGCCCTGGGTGGGAGGCTTGGCCCCCAGCCTGTGGTGTTATTGGGAGGCAGAGGAACGTTTAGGCAGTGGGGCCTAGTGGAAGGGAGTTGGGTTACTGGCCCCTTCTTCTTTCTCTCTTTTTGCATCCTGACCTCCATGATGTTCTCTGTTTTGCCACAGGCTCAAAAATCAATGGAGCCAAGCGACCATGGACTAAAACCTTGGAAACCATGAACCAAGAGAGACCTGTTATAAGTTGTTTACCTGAGGTATTTTGTGACAGTGGAGGAGAGCTGACTAACACATTCGGGAAGGCAGAAATTATTAAAATGATGAGTCTTCTTATTTAAAAATGTAATATGCATTTCCATTTTTCATAGTCTTGAATTTTCTACATCGCAGGAGTGATTTTAAATGCTCATGTTGTAGGTCACATCTACATCGAATTTGTGATTGTTTTGTAGTTTTGTTAATGCATTTTGATTCTTTCGCTATTTTTTAAATACATGGAAGCTTCAGGTTTCATTGTTTTAATTTGTTATGCCCTCTTTTACTAATTGTAGTTTCTTACTGTTTGTACTAGTATTTTTCATGGGGGTATCATCATACCATCCAAACAAGTTCAGTATTATGGGCTCTTTTTAAAACTCTTATGCCTGTGTTTTCTTTCCCTTATCGAATTACACTGGCTGGAATTTCAGAAATTAGGGTGTTACCACTTAAGGTAAGACCCCAGGCCCCTGTCCCCACAGAGCTAAATGCAGGATTGGCGCTTCAAGTGAGAGAGCTGAAGAGTGCCAATATCTTGTCCCTTACCCTGTTTTCCCATTTTTCATAGCAGATACGACTACCTGTCATTTATTCCATGATTATTTATGAGTCTGGACCTCTTTCCTCCATAAAATCTAAACTCTGTATTCATAATTCAAAAACTTAATTCTGTCTCTGAGGTCACCCCTTGATCTGCAGGGCCTGGAACATGTGGGCATCCACTGCCTATTTGGTGAGGAGTTAAAACAGAGATGGGCAGAGATAGTCACAGGCCACATCAGCCAGACACCTGTTTGTGTAAACAAAGTGTGATAGGAACGTGGCCACTCCCACCTGGTTTTTGTGGTGTCAATGGCTGTATTTGCAAGTGATCCAAGATGTCTGATCACGATAAAACTGTGATCATGACAAAACTGTGTATGTGTGGCTCACAAACCTGAAGCCTCTTTCTCATCATTTCCAGCAAGATGAAAAATCTGAAACTAAGATTTTTCTTCACACCAGGCCATTGGGATGAAATTTAGTTTAACCTGGTGGGATTCTTCCTTTTGTGACTCCTGGTCTAACCAGATGTGGTGGAACCTGCTTCCATTGCATCGAGGGATTCTGCAACTTCCTTGCTGGACTTAAGGGACAGTTTGCTTTTCCCAGAGAGAATGGCCCTGTATGCACCATGACCTCAGGGACCATGAGACTGCAGGACAGGGCATCACAGTGGCAGGGTGCAGAGGTGGCAGAGATCAGGATGCTGCCTGGGCAGGCCTCTGTGCCCTCCCTCGGGTTGCGTCTCCTTGTGGGTTGTGTGCTCTGCTCAGCTCCTCTGCTCCGGGATCCGGTAACATCTCCCTGCAGTGCTCCAATTACCAAATTAGTCCTGGGGCCTCAGGGCCATCTGGCTGCTGTCATTTGCCCTTCGTGGGGTCGGATCTGGAGCATGTTTATGCTGAGGTGGCGCAGGCTGGGGAGCTAGGGAGGCCCAGCATTGAACTACCTAATAAGGCGCCATCAGCCGCCTCTGCTCAGGCGCCCAGGGCCCTGCTAGTGCCTGGACCCCAGGAACATCCTGGAAAATAGCCCTGGAGGCCCACCTCCACTGTTGGAGAAAGAGGCACCCTTCAGGGATTTTCTTCCACGTGGAGGATCTGCAGGACTCAGGGACACCCTCTCACTCCTATGAGGAGGGGGGCCCCTTCTGCTCCACCTCCACCACCTGGTGTCTGCTCTTCCCTGGCTCCTCTGAGAAGTTTCTCCCTGCCCAAGTGGCAGGGTTCATTGTGTGAATAAATTCTGTTGACTGTCTAATCATGGTAACATAGCTAGGCATGGCGGTGCATACCTGTAATCCCAGTATGAGAGAGGTGGAGACAGGAGGATCACAGGTTCAAGGCCAGCCTCAGCAATTTAGCAAAGTCCTCAGTAACTTAGCAAGACCCTGTTTCAAAATAAAAAATAAAATAGGGCTGGGGGTGTAGCTTGGAGGTAGAATGCCCCTGGGTTTAATCCACAGTACAAATATATAAATAAATAAATGTAACAAAGTAACAAAATCACCTACATGAGAATATCACCAGCTACACACACCACACCACCTACCCACCACACATACCACACACGTACGTACACATCTATGTACATGAACATAGATGTCTGATTACAACAGAACAAAGATATCTGAGTACACACATACCATACCACATACACAAAACACACATACCACACATACACCCCACACACCATTCACATGCACACACAACACACACATGTTCCATACCACATACAATCCCCCCCACACACACACTCCCTTCCCGAGTTATGGGGAGATGCTGCCCTGACAGGAGGAAAGGAGAGCTCACGAAGAAGATGCATGGCATGAGATTGACCATTGGGGAATTGTGCCAGGTGCTGAGATCCTTGCTAATGAGGTAAGAAAGGGAGAGAGAGGGATTAAGAAAAGTATGTAGACAGAGTAAGATAGAGGGAGGTAGAGAGATACCTATATTCCTACCTTCTGGTTGGAGGTGAGGAGAGAGAGAAATCAGAGAAAGATAGGCTCCTGGACACCAGGGCTCCAGGGTGACATTGAGGTGGGGACAGGCAAGTTGTCTGTGCACCTGGCGGCCCACAGGTGGGAAGCAAGGAGGGGCAGGGGCAGGAACAGGCACACCCACCCAGTCATCCCTGTGGCCTTGCCTGGAGGGCTAGGGTTGACAATTGTGACCTAGACAGTGCTGAGCTCCCAGCTGGAAAGAATTCCCATACAGCAGGTCATCCAGGTGGGGCTCAGCTGAGTTACCTCTAAAGACAGAGTCAGCCCCATCCAGGGGTGGGGAGTGTGTTTGTCCTAAAAGGCTCATTTCAAGGGACAGGTTCTTAAGGGCCCAGCTGGGATGCTGTGACCCCAAAATTATTTCCTCTTGCTTCTTACAGCACCCTGGATATAATCTCTGGATGTCACTTACTAACTTCTGCATGGGACACATTGCTCAGTGGGAAGCCGTGGACACAGCGGGCATTGTTCAGGGTTTCTGTTAAGTAGAAAAATAATTGGGCGAATGGATTAACATGTGACTGAATGAATGCTTTGCAGGAAAGCACCGTAAGGAGGAGACTGAGCGCTGTTCAGTTTGCATATCACTGTTTTAATCGACTCATGCTACATAAACCAACCAAATGCACTACATGAGAAATATCAAGATCTCTAATTAATTCCCCCGAAAGCAAAACACCGGCGGTGTGTCAACCTTCAAGGCCACAACTAGACTTTCATGCAAAACCAGATGAAAAGTTAACTTGGCAGAGCCTGGTGAGTTGTAGTTTTATATCTGCAAATCGTTTTCATTTGCTCAAAGATGGAAAAATAAACTAAAAGTCCGTTGTGAAGTTGTGATGAAGAAAATCAACTAGATGGCAAAAAAAAAGAAAAGCTCAGATTTATTATAATACTTTCCCCTGAATATTGGTGTCTCTGCCGATGCCAATAAACAGGACGACCTGTGAATGGACGGACGTGCGGCATTTGGAAAGTATTTGAATTGAACTCACAAAGAAAAATTGATTATGTCAGTTGCATTTTCAAGACAGTTTTAAAAGGGAAAAATAAAATATAATAAAAACAGATGAGCTGCACAAAAAGGCTAATAAAAAAACCACTCTGATTTCTGCCCTAAGGACATGTGCTTTTTCTTCCCAGCACAATATTGAAAACATTAGAAAAAAATAAAAAAAAAAAACCTTAGGAAGCAGAAGGAACCCTACATTCCATCAGTTTCGTAGCAGAGGGCTTCGCCAGTATATTCCAGGGCACCCACAGTCCCTTGTGCACTTGACAGTCATGAAGGGCGCCTGTGCCCCCAGGAGGAGCCAGCCTTCCTCTACACCTTGCGAAGTCTGAGCTCCACAGTGGTTCTGCAGTCTGGCATTTTTTTTTTTTTCTGCGGTACCAGGGATTGAACGTAGGGGCGTTCTACCTCCACGCTACGCCCCCGGCCCTATTTTTTTATACTTTATTTTGAAACCGGGTCTCACAAAGTTGCGGAGGGCCTCACTAAGTAGAGAGGGAGAGAGAGACAGGGAGAGAGAGAGAGAGAGAGAAAGCGCGCACACGCGCACACATGCACGAACTGAGGCTGGCCGCGAACCCGGATCCTCCGGTCTCTGCCTCCCAAAGTACTGGGATTACAAGCATGCGCCACCACGCCCGGCTTGCAGTCTGGCATTTTTATCCATCCTCAAAGGAAGGACCAGAGTTGAGGTCAAGAGAGCTCTACAGGGTTCCATAGTGAACAAGTGACAATTCAAGGACTCAAGGCCATCACTCCAGAATCCAAATCCATTGCTTACAGGTCCCTCCGCAAAGGGGCCAGGGCTTAGCAAAGCCAGATCCCCCTTAGGTTCAACCTCTCCCTGCTCCAATCATACTTTTTGAGGCACTCCAAAGTTCCCTGCGACTTATAATTTACCTTGATATTAATATGGAAAAGTAAAAACCTATACAGAGACATAATAGAATTGCCAGCTCTGGGCTGTACCGATGACTCTGGCCCCTTCCCTGTGCACATCCCTTCGGCTGGATGGCTTCTGTCTGTCCCCAGCCAAAGGGATGACGGAGGTGAGGTACAAAGAATGGTGACCTAAAACTGGTACTTCCAAGAGTGCAGACTTCCTCTAAGCCACCATTGGGGTTGCCCTACACATACCCCTGTGACAAGTACCTGTTAGCATGATTTTGCCATTTCCAACTCTTCCTTTGTTGCCTAAAGTTTGTTGAGGTCTTAAATTGCCCCTTGATGTACCCCTCAGGAAAATGTGAAGGGGTGCGGAGGTTTGGACAGAACGAAGACAACAGGACCAGAGATACTCGTCTCTCATGGCAAGGGTTCATGGAGATAAGGAGCAAAGCCAGAACACTTCCAAGGCGATGTGATGAGGATCCGCGAGGCCAGCAAGGAGAATCGCTGACTAAGCGAGAACAGCGCACTTCACAGCAGGATCATTAAGGATCCATCAAAACCCCTCAAAATGTCATTGCTGATTTAGTGGATCTGGAGCTGGCCGGGGCCTGGGGCCCACTGTCTGACATACAGCAAAACTGACGCTCAGAAAAGTGGCGTGCCCAAGTTCACAGTTACCGCGGCCATGGGGGAGCAGCAGAGGATCCTTGGTGCCTTCATTCGGTAATTTTTACCTGCACCTGATTTCGTAGAACAGACTGGAATGTGCTAAGAGGCTGCCAGAGAGGTGGCCCATGTCCCAACACTGGGCACGGTCACAAATGTCACACGTGGAGGAGAATGCAGGCAACACAGATGAAGACCAGGGGGGCTTCCAGCCCTGCACCCGCACCCATGCACACTCTGGGACTTCAGCTTGGGTCTATTTGCCACGCCCTCCCCTGTTTGCAGTAATCACTCTCCTCCTGCCTTCTACACTTACTGAGCCCCCACTGACCCAGAGGCTAGTAACGTCAATTTTTATTAGGTGCTTTAAGTGAATCGTCTCCATGTATCTCATAGAGGAGGAGATTGAAGTTCACAGAAGTTGATGGTCTTGCCTGAGAAACTGACACAGCCTGGATTTGGACCTAAACCTGTGGGCTTCAAGGTCAAGCTCTCTCTTCTGATTGGATGATGGCTGGGCTATCCCGTTTCCCACCAGTGTCAGAAAATGAGGGGTTTCTGCACAGAAAGCCTCTCTGTAATAGAAACGGGAATGTTCTCTGTTATAGAATTTTAAGGTTAAAACCGTAACACATTTAAAATGCTATTTTGGTGATTTGTTTATTGCAGCATAATGTAAAATGCTGCAATAGCCACTATAGTATCCACTATAATAGATATTGAACGATGTGTTGTACTATGGGCTATTTGAAACACTTTGCACACCTTAACACCTTTTATCTTAAGGAGCATATGTAGAATGCTCTGTTCTTGTTCCCATTTTAGTGATGAGGCCGCCGAGGCTCAGAGACATCTAGTAAGCTATCTAAGATTGTACAGTTTTCAAGTGGAGGAGCCATTATTTGAATCTATGCAGCCTGGCTCCAGAGTCTGGGCTTTTAACCGTCAAGCCATACTCCTGTAATTCTGTAGAAATCTTATCGGCCTGAGCTACGCATGTACTTGCTTTCTTAAATGGAGAATAGTGAACCTAGCAGAGCCTTCTCTTTATAATTCAAGGTCATCTGTGAGAACTTCAGACATCCCATCCACTAGCACATACCCAGTAGCATCTTCATAGGTATTACATTGCAAAGAATAAATTCCTCCCTAAAACGACCCCAGATTGCCATTCTTGGTGAGTTATTTGTGATGTTTATAACTCTCCTATGTATGACTCCGGCTCTCTTCTGTCAGTTTCTCTGGCTATCAGTATATATTATTCATGACCGTGTTTTATAAATTATTATCTGGCCATACATTCCTGCGAGATTGCAAGATTCTCCACTCTCTAACAGCAAAATGCAGGGGCTTTGTGACAGCTACGTGTTTCTCGGGATTTGTGCATGTGATAGATTCAGTGGGAAGTCCCAGCTCCATGTGGCTCCATGGCTATGGGCATTGTCACCCCTTAGTATCCTCAGGGATTGGCTCCAAGATCCCCCAAGCATGGCACAGTCTGCAAATACTTGTCTCTCGTACAAAATGGCATCGTATTCATATAGAATCTGTGCACATCTTTCTGTATACTTTTAATCACCTCTACATGACTTACAATACATTTACAATGTAAATTCTAGATAAATCATTATTGCACTGTACTGTTTAGGGAATAATGACAAGAAGATAAAAGTCTATACATGTTCAGTACAGATGCAATTGTGTGTGTGTGTGTGTGTGTGTGTGTTGTACTGGGGATTGAATTCAGGGCTTTGCACATGGTAGGCAAGCACTGAACTACATCCCCAGCCCTCTTTTTATTATTTTATTTTGAGACAGGGTCTCACAAAGTTTTCCAGACTGGCCTCAAACTTGCAATTCTCCTGCCGCAGCATCTAAAATGGCTGGTATTACAGATGTGCACCACTACATCTGGCCCAAATGCATCTTTTTTTCTGAATGGTTTTGATTCACAGTTGGTTTTATCTGTGGATGCGGAACCTGCGGGTATGGAGGGCCAACTGTACGCGTTCCTCTAGTTGAAGATCTGCTATAATGGACTCTGATTCCCAGCCTGGGGAGGAGGCATGTCAGCAGTCGCCACTGAGCTTTCCTGATGGAGGGAGGCACCACACATACAAACACCATATTGTCCAGCTCTCTGGAGCCCATCTCCTCACTGTGGATGGCTCCCTAGCCAAGCCCGAAGGGCTACAGGAGCTGCAGCCTTCTCTGAGAAGAGGAAACTCCCACAGAAGGAAGAAGGGCACAGCCAGTGTCTGCTACAAGCTTTGATGCTCCAAGTCGGGTGAAGGTTTTGGTTTCAGTGGAGCTGCTAAAAACTGCCTTTCCCACAGGTGGCTGGAGTGACTCAGAGCCTACGCTGCGAGCAGAGGTGGGGCTGGCAGTAGCCTGGCAGTAGCTCACTACTTACTCGCTGGCATCATTCATATGTGGAGCTTGGGACCCTGGGTCCATGGTTGCTCTGGGTCCATGGACGACAGGGGTTCTCCAGAGAAGCCCTGACCAGCTGCAGGTGCATCACCTGGAAATCCATTAGAAATGCAAGGCTCCTGCTGAGTCAAAAATCGGCAGGGGACCCAGTGTGCTGGGTGTGAACAGGTGCTCTGAGGTCATGGTGTGAGAACCACTGCAGAAGCAAAGAGGAGATGCAAACAAACAAGCCAGCAACAAAAACGGAGGCATAAAGGGAAGGCGTAGTCCCGAGGAGGGAGACCTGTTCTCAGAGGGGGGTGTGCAGTGACCCCAAGAGAGCTGCACTGTGCACATCCACCTGTTCAAGGCCTTCTCTCTCTCAAGCCCAATTTGGCAAAAGTGGCTGTCCAGACACCACGTTGCAGAGCACATAGGGTAGAGGGCTTCCTCAGAAGGAACCACAGAGACAAAGAGGTGAGGCTGCATGGGCTGGGTGGAATCCACCTACCAGCCCCCACCTCAGGTCAGTCAAGGTTTACCAGACTGGCTTTAGAAAGCAGAGTGTTAAAGTTGGAAGGTCTTATGGTTTGGGTCAGCAATGTCCCTGTCAGAGCTCATGTGTTGACTGAAGCCTGCTCTCCAATGTACAAGGTTCAAAGTTGGGGCAGGCTGGAGGAGATAGATTGCTGGAACTGTGGCCTTGAGGACTCTATCTGTCCCTGGCCCCCTCCTCTCCACCTCTCTGTGTCCCAGCTACTATGGGCTGAGCAGCGTTTTTCCACCAAGCCCTGTTGCCATGATGTTTCTGCCTTGGAGTCAGCCACCCATGGACTGAACCTCTGAAACCATGTGCCGAAATGAACCCTTCCTCCTTTAAGTGGTTCTTGTCAGATATTTTGGTCACAGTAATGAACAAACTAACACAGAAGGCACTGAAGGGATCCATGTATAATGGGCAGCCCCCCTTTACCACCCAAGAAGTGGAGTTAGACAAGGACATTGCTAAGGCCATATTGTGATTATTACAGAGCAGGTCTTCTCACCACGATAAAAGCTGTGCATAGGATTCTAAAACCACTTGGCAAGAAAAAGATGAAAACTTGCTGAGCCCACGTCCCTGGCTCTCTGTCTCCAGCACACTTCTTCCATTGGGCAGCTCCCAGCAATGTGCATTCTTCCTTTCTTCTTTTGTGTACATGCACTTGTGTGTGTTTGTGTGTGTGTGTGTGTGTGTTTGTGTGTGTGTGTTGCTGGGGGTTGAACCCAGGGGCATTCTACTCCAGAGCTATACTCTCAGCCCTGTTTTATTTTCTATTTGGAAACAGGGCCTTTGTAAGTTGCTGAGAGCCTTGCTAAGTTTCTGAGGCTGCCTGCGAACCTATGATCCTCCTGTCAGCCTCCCACATACTGGGCTCCTGTAGTCCTGGCTACATCAGCACATGAACTATTCTCAACTAAGAGGATGATCCAAACCGGATAGGAGGAGGAGGGTGTTTCTCACACTGTCTGGCTTCTTCTGGCACTTGGAAGTCAGAGGGGGGGGTTGGATAAATTCAACCAGGCCAAGTGATGTGTGACTTAAGATCACTGGGGAGATGGGTTCAGACCTGGGTGGTAGGGGGAGAATGAGGCGACTCATCCGGTTTAAGTCAGAGAAAGGCATGCTGCTGCCTCATTTCTCACCATCCAGAGGCTAGAAGTCCAAGGTCAAAGTGTCCTTCCTGCTGGCCCTCATGTGGCCTTTTCTCTGTGTGCAAATCTCCTTGGTGTCTCTTCTGCTCTGTAAGAGGACATCGTTCATATCAGATTAGGGTCCAAACTTTATTTATTTATGTATTTATTCATTCATTCATTTGTGATGGTGGGGATTGAACTCAGGTTTCTAGTTAATTATGCTTCAAACTTGCCTTACCTACCTGGCTGATCAGGCCTTTGTAGGAGCTCAGGTTTCTACCTCCAGCTACACTCCCAGTCCTATTTTGATTTCTTTTTATTTGGAAACAGTCTCACTAAGTTATTGAGAGCTCACTAAGTTGCTGAGCCTGGTTTTGAACCTTCGATCATCCTGTCTCAGCCTCCCAAGTACTGGGATTACAGACATGCTCCTACCACTCTGAATGCACCTGATGTCATCTGATCTCAGAAGCTAAGCAGGGTCAGGCCTGGTTAGTACTTGGATGGATCCAAACTTCAGACTTCATTTTACCTTAATTACCTCTTTAAATGCCTATCTTCCAATAGGGCCACTCCAAGGTTAGGACTGTGTTCCATTCAGCATTCTTACAGCTATAATCTAAAAGATTGACCTCATAACTTAGAGAAAAGAAGATTTATTTTCTTATGGATTTGGGCTCAGTTCATGTAAGGCCGGGGATGGCAGATCTCAGGGTATGGCGGAGGGAAGCAGAGAGAGGAAGAGCACATGAGCTGTGCTCCTCACATCATGGAGGCTGGAAGCAAGAAGAATGAGGGGAGGAAGGAGCCATATATAATCCCCAAGGCTGCACCCCCAGGAACCCTCCTTCTCCGGTTACACCCTACCAGCCTAGGCCACCACCTAGGTAAATCCATTACAATGAATTTATCTACTGCTGGGATTACAACCCTCATGACTCAATGACATCAACTCCAAACACCAAATTATGAGCGCTTCAAGGGGCCATTCTATATCTAACTATAACAGCTGCAAGGTGCAGTTCGGTCTGCAACAAAAAAAAAGGATGCCAGTGAGAAATGCCATGTATCTGGAAATAGAATTCGATAAAAAGCACTGCATGAGCATAGGGTGAGACAGCAGGAGAGACTTTCTTGTCCTCATGCAAGTGCAGGCTGTGCACCTGCACCCAGCCTCTCCCCTCCAGGGCTGACCTGTATGCCAGTGTGTCATTGTCAATACCATTGCCACTGCAGCGATATTATAGATACTCTCACTTTGGTCAACTGTGCCACCCTGCCCCACGAGCAATTTAAGCAGATAACAGAAACACATGCAGAACAACCAAAAATAAATATTGAAATCAGGGTAAAGTAAAAATAAAGGAAAAGAGTAAGATAAGGCTGGGGAGAGAATGATCAAAGAAAAATTGCTGCTGAAGGAGTTTCCATAAGTATTGGCAGTTTACTCCAAAGTCCCGAGTCCCTAATAACCAAAGCAATAGGAAAACAGAGTCAGTTGTGAAGTTTGCAAGGCTGCTGGGATCCACGGTGAGCCCCATTAGGAGTCAAGGTATTTGTCACAGCCTCACAGCACTTTTCCATCCCTGATACAGCAGTGCTGTGTAAACACACCAAAGAAATTCTGTAACTGGTGAGTAGGATGGTTAATATCAGTTGTCAACCTGACTGGGCCAACGGGTGCTCAGATATTTGGTCAAATATGATTCTGGGTGTTTCTGTGAAGGTTCTCTTGGATGAGATGAACATTTGAATCAGTGGGCTGGCTACAGCACATGGTGCTCCCCTCCCCTGTGTGGGCTTCCTCCAACAAAAAGCAGTTGCTCTTCAGTGAGAAAAAGTGCCTCCCACCTGGTAGCCTTTGGAGTGGGGACATCAGTCTTTTCTATGCCTTTGGATTCAAACCGAAACAAGGCTCTTCCTGGGTCTCCAACCTGCAGTCTTCTGACTGAAACCACACTGGGGCCCTGACTCAGCCTGCAGGGCTAGGGACTTACCAGCCTCCTAATTATGTGGGCAATCCATTATAATCATTCAATATTTCTATAGATAAATAGGTAAGATAGATGATAGACTTATCGGCTCTGTTTTTCTGGAAAACCCTGACTTACATAGTAATTGAATTTATTTTTAGCCCAAGATTTGAGGGGACTTTCTCTTGCAAGTCTAACAGAATGTGGAGCAACGTAGTGAAATATATGTGGCCAACACTGTTACAATAGATTAGAAAGTATTAGTGAATGAATGACTCAACGTGTAGTGCATGTATGAAGCACCGAGGTTCTTGTTAAAATAATCCATCTGATTCAGTAGGTCCAGGGTGGGGACTGAGAGCCCCCAGGTACTAGGATTGCTCTAGAGCCCACAAGGTGAGCCGCACCTCTCAGAGTATGTCAGAATACTAACCCTGGAGATAAGGACAAAGAAGTTGCATGGTTGCTCTACACACAGGAACTACCATCCTGTCCATTCTCTCAGTGCCTGGTAAGAAGGCCCAGGTCTGAAGCTCTGGGGTATTGTGCTTCCTTCAACTTTCTAGCAGTCCTGCAGGCTCCAGCCCCAACACAGTGTCCTCTATAAAGAACGATCTGCATGGCTAAACAAAGTGGCCAAAGCCACCGTCTCCAGTCTCGTGCACCTGATTCTGGAGGAGGTGGAGTCCAGGTTGATGGAACCCTTCATGCTTTCTTAAATCGCCCAATGACAACCCCACGGACAATGGATCACTCTGCCCTCTGTGTTCTGTAGAGATAAACAGTAGGCTTTTCAGGGCCCCTGGGCAGGGATGCTCTTAATGCAAGTGGTGGGACGCTATCTCGGATTCTTTTTTTTGCATCCATCCAATCCAATATGCATTCTATCTCCCAAGATATCTTAAAGTATCTGGTTCACTGCTGGCTCCCTTCCTATGTTTAAGCAAAGCTATATATTTTCTGCCAATTCAATGGGTACTTGGGGAAAGAGAAGTAGTTACAATGTTCAGTCCACTTTCTTGATCCAGAAATCTGGGCCATTTTCAAAGGCTCTGCATGTGGTTCTTAAATATTATGCTGAATCAACAAAGAATATGTTGCCAAACTGAAAATCTTGTGCAGTTGGCTGCTTTTCTACCATAGCTCAGAACAAGGGTACACAATAAAATGATATGACATATAGAGTGATTTAAAATCATCCTCATTGAATTATAACATGCATTGAGAGAAGTGTACAAAATCGACAGGGCTTGGCTCAGTCCATTGTACAAAATGAACATACCCAGGTATCCATCACCCAGCTCCAAAGGTTACAGCCTGCATCCCTCCTCCCCAAGGTAACCATTATCCCTACTTCCATTCCTGCAGAGTAGTGTATATACATCAATGGGATCAGAGAGTATATATCCTTTTTTGTCTGGCTTCTTTAATTCAATCGTACTTTTGTAAGATGTTTCTGTGTTTCATGTATGAATTCGTTCATTTTAATTTCTATATTATACTTAAGATACAAATGAACTACAATTAGTCTCTTCTGGTCACTTTTTTATACAGCATTATTGAGATATAATTCACCTGCCATATGATTCACCCAATCAAAGTTTTTGTATAGGCGTATGTTTTCATTTCTCTTAGGTACCTACGTAGAAGTAGAATTACTGGGACATATGGTAACTTTGTGAAAAAGTTTTTGAGGAACTGCCAAGCTGTATTACAAAGTGGTGGACTACTTTACATCCCCACCAGCAATGCCTAAGAGTTTTGATTTCTCCACACTATCACCAACACTTGTTATTGTCTGTCTTTTTAACTGATGCCACTCTAGTGGATGTAAAATGGTCTCTTATTGGGATTTGATTTTTATTTCACTAAGGGCTAATAAGGTTGAACATCTTTTCATGCGTTTAGTGCCCATTTGTATATCTTTTGGGGGGAAATCTATTAAAATCCTGTTTCATTTTTAAATTGGGTCATTTGTGTTTTTAACGTTGAGCTGTAAGATTATTTACATATTCTTAATAGAAGTCCGTTAGCAATTATATGATTTTAAAATATTTTATTTTCTTCTGTAAGTTGTTTTTCACCTGTTTGAAGTACCATTTAGTACAAAGGCTTTCAATTGTGATGTAATATAATTTATCTGTTTTCTCTTTTGTCATTCATCTTTTGGTGCTATATTCAAGAAACTATTCTCCAATGCATGGTCGCTAACATTTAGCCCTTTGTTTTCTTTTAAGAGTTTTATAATTTTTGGCTCTTATTGGGATCCATTTTGAGCTAATAGTTTGTTTGGAGTTAGATAGTAAGGTAAGAGTGCAAAATCATTCTTTTGCATGTAGATATCCAGTCTTCCCAGTGCTATTTGTTGAAGAGACAATTCTTTCTCCATCAAATGGTTTTGGCACCCTTGTCAAAACCAATTGACCATAGATGTAATGGTTTGCTTATTGACTCTATATTTCATTCCACTGATTATATATCTATTCTTACGGCAGTACCACCCTGTGTTGATGATGATATCTTTGTTCTGTAGTAGCTTTTGACATCACTAATCATGAAGTTTCCAGCTTTGCTCTTTGTTTTCAAGATTATTTTGACTACTCTGAGTCTTGTGCACTTATAAGTAAATTTTAGGATAAGCCTGTCAATTTCTACCCAAAAGGCAACTCGGATTTTGAAAATGAATGACTTGCATCTGTAGATAAATGTTAAGCTTTCTGTCATATTAGCAATATCAACTTTTCTGACCCACGAACATGGTTTGCCTTCCGCTTATCAAAACTAATTTTCTTCATTGATGTTTTAAAGTGATAGAGTACATGATTTATGTTTCTTTTGTTAAATCTGCGCATATATATTGATTTTTCATGAAGTTATTGTAAATGGTATTTAATTTCATTTTCAGAATGTCCATTACTAGTGTACAGAAATATAATTGAGACTTAAATATTGATTCCACCAGTAAGGTCTATTTCAGTTGTGTTCTTCACTGATGATGAATTTATTAGTTTATTAAGAGATTTTTAGTTAACTTATTATGATTTTCTATTTACAAGATAATCTCATCTTAGAATAGATAGATTTGCTCCTTCCTTTCCCATGTGGATGCCTGTTTTTTAGTTTTTCTTGTTCACTTGCCTTGTCTAGAACCTCCAGTACAGTATGAACTAGTGCTGAGAGGAGAAAGTGGGCATCCATGTCTTATTCCCAGTCATAGAGGGAAAGCATTCAGTCAGTCACCATTATGTATGATGTTAACAATGGGTATTCTTTAGATGTCCTTTATCATGTTGAGGATATTTTCTTCTATTTCCAGTTTGTTCAATGCTTTTTATTATAGTGTTTCACTTTGTGAAATTATTTTCTTCAACTATTATGATGATCATATGACTCTTGTCCTTTATTCTATTAACATCATGCATTACACTAGTTGATTTTTGCATGTTCAATCAACTTTGCATTACTGGGATGAACCCAAAATTGTAGTGCATAAAATGTGTATGCTCCTAGATTGAGTTTGCTAATATTTATAGAGCATTTTGCCTCTATATTCATAAGGTGTATTGCACTTCATTTTTCTTTTCTTGTGATGTCTTTGTCCAGTTTTGGTAACAGAGTAAGACTGGCCTTGGAATGAGTTAAGAATTCTCTCTTTGTCTATGTTTTTGGAAGAGCTCGTGAACTCATGGTAATGAATTTTCTTTGTCTATTTGGTAGAATTCACCAATGAAGATATATGGCTTTGAAAACTTGTGAGAAGTTTTTGTTGATATATTTATTTGTTTTACCAATTCATTCTTTTTGTTTTCAATTTGTTCAGATGTTCTCTTTTCTCTTGAGTCTGTTTGGATTGTTTATAGCCTCCGAGGATTTTTTTTTCCCATTTCGTGTAAACTAACTTGTTAACATAAATTATTCTCATAACCCATTTCAGTTTTGTCAAGTTAGAGTAAGTTCCCTTCTTTCATTCCCAAGTTAGCCATTTAAGTCTTCTCTCTTTATTTTTTGTTTGATTTCACTTAGGTTTTGTCAATTTCGTAGAACTCTTCAATTCACCAACTTTTGCTTTCATTAATTCTCCCTATTGTTTCTCTATTCTCTTTTCCACTTACTTCCACTCTATGTTTGTTTCATTTCTTCTATTCTACCTGGTGGAGCTAGCTCTTCTTCCCCCGTTTTCTTACTGGGAGGGGCTGGGGTATCTGCGATATGACTTCTCTGTGTTCACGTTGGTCAAGCCGGGCTCTCAGGCTTCTCCAGGTTCTCATTCTTTACTTTCTTCTACATTATTTCTTCTTTCCAAATTCTGAAATTTTGGCTTTGCTCACTTATTTGGCCTATTTTTTATTCCCTTAGGTTTGGCTCTTGGTATCCCTGAGACATGTACTATTTCTTACCACTCCTTGATGTTATTCAGGGTGGATATTGTGGTTGGTGCTCCAACATCTATTCTGGTGTGTCTTTGATGCAATGTAATTTGTGAAATTGGGCTCAGCTCAAGCTAAGGAAATACTGTAAGAATAATTCTATCTCCTTTGCACTGATTCATGGTGGCCATAGGATAATATCTGGGTAGTGGATGGTGAGAAAAAGGTTCTAGAGTCTTCTTGGGAAGGACTACAGTGTCTCTTCCCCTGCTGCATGTGAAAAAGGCAGCAGAGTGTAGATTGCTGGTGGCAGCTGTTGCAAAAGCTGGAGAGGAGGCGACATCAATAATGGCCACTGCACAGGTTTGGAAAGAATGTGAGTCTTATTTGAAACCTATCCTGAAGTTTCCCCTGTCTCAAACAAGCTCTATGACATCATAAATTTCCTTACTGTCTTTCATTTGAGCCCATCTTTTATTGCCTGTAGTCAAAAGGATCCTCAAATGATAGTGAACTTTTTTGAATCTCAGTTAGTCCATAGGTAGAAAAGCAGCAATTTCATGGTTGCCTCATGGGATTGCTGTACAAATCCAATTAACTGAGCACAGAATCACTCATTATGACCTTATTCACACCCCTATTGGAGCAATTGACCAGATTTATCAAAATTGATCATTTTCACTTTGGTTTTGCCTAGTAGACTGTACTTTAAGAGCAAAAGTCAGTTTCTCTGCATCTTTCAGAGTACCCAGCACATGACAGGTGCTGAGTTTTGCTTGTTTGTTTTGTTTAATGAGTAGAAGATTAGAGTCACTGAGTTGTGACATCGCCACACATATCTGGATGAATCACAAAGTAAATGTTCAGACTCTTAAATGCCAAAGTGTGCAAATGAGTGTTTCCGTGCTCGACCACAGAGATATCTGGTGTCCACTGTGATAGTAAAAGTTGTTCAGCAATAACAAAAAATAATGGCCATTTTGTTAAGTGTTTCAGAAATATAGAATTGGGCATTTATGATATTGGCTAAATAAGTTATGTTCACGGTCCATGCACCAGTGGACATGTTTGTCTTGATTAACTGAATACAAATTATTTCTTAGCAATATCCTCACTTGAACCACCTTAGGGGATAATCTTATGGAATATAAAGAGAATTTGACTTGGCCTCTTAGTTCAGACCTAGTCATTCTAGAATTAAATGATAAGAGAGAATGGAAGGAGGGTGAGAAAGGGCCACCAGCTGTTTCAGCAAAGGTATGAAGGTTTCCTGGCCCTGGAGAGGGTACGACAAAGAAATAATCCTGTAATGGATAAATATAACAAGCACCAATAATTATAGCCTATAGATTCAGTCTACAGGTAAAGAGGACAAGAGTATGGGAGGCTGAGCTGCTGACTTGAGTTCAAGTTTCCAAAGCCCACTTGTGACGAGCCTGGGTTTCAAAACCTGTAATGTGTGAGTCTTCTAAGTCTTGCTTTGGTTGAACCCTTGATTCCGGATGAATTCTGAATTTGGTGAATTTAAACGCATGTGGACTTCAGGAGGCTTGCACTGTGGGCAAGCATAGCTTGTCATATTGGAAGACTTCTGCAGGTAAGTTAATGTATCCCAACCTATCGGCGTACAAACATTCAAGTGTACTTAACAGCTTCTATCTCATCCACTTAGTGTCCAAGGGGCCCCTAGGATTCATGTAATTCAGTCTCCCATCTCTGCATAGACTGGTTCCTAAACTATCCAGGGTTGAACATTTGTACAACTCAGATGGAATTGGTCAGAAAGGACCAAGTCCTCCACCCTGGAGCTTTTTCCATGTTCTTTCAGAATATCATGGCTGTGCTGTAATCACCTTGCTCAACTCCTCAAAGTAAGTGCATTTCCTCAAAACAGGCCTGGTCTAGGGTCCCCAGCTCTCTCTGCCACTTCCTCCCAGCATGCCCGCACTCCCTCTCTCCAGGGCTGTCACCTCCTTCCCCAGCCCTTCCCCAAATTTACTCTTGACCCTATACAAGGAGGGAAAGGTATAAAAGTACTCATTTCCGGAATATTTACCTGTTCAATTTAAAACATGGTAGTAAATTCAGTTCAATAAATATTTGTTAGGTCCAAACTAAGTCTCTAACACCAGAAGAACAAAAACATTTCTTTTGAGATGTTCTGGTATGCTATTGCACAGGAAGGTAACTATAGATACCAATTATATAATATGTATTCCATAAAGCTAAAAGAAAGGATTTTGAATGTTTTCAACATACTGAAATGATAAATGTTTGAGGAGAGAGATATGATTAATCTGACTTAAACATTATACAACGTATACAAGTACTGAAATAGCACATCATTCCGTAAATATGTACCTTTTTATAGATCAGTTATTAAAGGGAAGGAATTTTTAAAAAAGAAAATATATAAACATACACAAATTGCCAAGGCAAAGCTCCAGCATGAAGCTTAAAGAGGTGAAACTAACCTACAGAAAGAACTATAATAAGAAAAAGATCTCTAAGATTTCTAAAGGGAGCAAGAGAGAGACTCCATAAATTTGGTCCTGTGTTCCCTAAGGCATGGTCCATGTATCTTCTGTATCAGAATCATCTAGATGTTTATTAAAATTCATATTCCTAGGCCAAAGGAATAAAAATCCTTAGCATCAGGACACAGAAAACTGCACTTTAACCAGCATCTCTAAAACTAAATATTTTATTCTTTGTATGACTCAGGAGAGTCCAGAGATCTTTCTTGAAGCAGTAGAACTGACCGTGGTTAAGATCTCAAAAATACGGAATGTAGAGGGCCTTGTGGGCAGAAGGAGGAATGTTGGGAAGCAGGCTGGACAGGAACCCACCCTAGCAAGATCACAGTGTATGTGAGCAAGAGCCGGGCCAGATGAGCTGAACCAGGAGCCTGTGCCTTCTGCCCTGCTCGAAGCTATTATTCATCCGCAGACTGCCAAAGGGGAAATTCATGCTTCTGCTAATTTTTGCTAAGCCTCTTATCTCAGGAGGGTATTTAATTTCATCTTCATTTACCTTGGTTTCCCAGTATGTTCTAATATAAACAACTTACGCTTTTCTTTCTTTTAAATTAAAACAACCTTGATTTAAATTCTGGCTCCATCGCACATGAACTGTGTGATCTAAGTCCCCTGTCACCGGTGAGACTCAGTCTATGCACTAACAGAATGGACATCATCACAACCAATTGTCACTGGGGTCTAGCAGGAAGGCGCAGGAGCAGCTGGGCACATAACAGGCGCATAATAAAGGGAAGCTGTTATTCCACCAATGCTGGAAACTCTAGGATGCTGGAAACGAGTTTGCTTTCTCTTGACTTCTCCTTGGATCTAACCAGTCACCCTCAGATTTGAATCTTCAGATTCAACCGTCTACCTGGCATATTTATGATCTCACTGAATGTCAACTTCTGCAGCTCTTTTAAGGCGTGTCAATCCGGGACAGAAGTCAGTCCTTGTGTCAGGATGGCCTGGTGCCAACGCAAATGTTTAGGCTTGGCTGAGGGCTTGACAAATGGCGTTCAGCGAGTGTTCTGCGCTTTAAAGAAATGCAAACCCGGGAGCTTTTTGGGGGAACAGAGGGGCTGGCTTTTCAGCAGGCACATAATAGTTTTACAGGTGCACTGCCTCCTGGTGACACAGGGTGAACGTGTGACCCACAGAGCCTGATGGAGCCATTCCTGGGAGCGCCTGGAGCAACGGCGGCTCCGTGTGTGTGTGCAGCCCTGTTTGACTTGGCTGCCGTCCCCGCGAAGCCGGGGATGGGTATAGCCCAGAGGAAAACAGCCTTGACGTTGACCCTGGCCACGGCAATGCTCAGGGCCACCTGTGGGTTTCACAACCTCCCTTCCTTTGCCCGCAGCGTGCTAGCCAGTTAGTTCATGTTCCCAGAAAAGAAAGATCCCATTGCTCTCTTGCTGGGTATCTGCTCCGGGTCGACGCCTAAAGGCACTCACCTGTGTACACCTCCGAGAGCCGGCGCAGGGCCAGCTGCACCATCGGAGCCTTTGTTAATTCTGGTCTCTCTCCTATTTCCAAACAGCAATAAATACACAAGTTCTATTGCAGCGGGGAAGAAACTAACGTTCGGCAAGCACCTGCTGAGCCAGGTGCTTTCACAGGACTACCTGTTTAATCCTCAAAGCAACGCTATAAGCAAGGAGTAAATATCTCTATTGAGTTGATAAAGATGGCCACTCTCTAAAGGCTTGGGCACCCTGAGTACGGGCATCGGCAGAGCTGAGATTTGGACCCAGCTTTCTGACCATTAGTTTATGATCTTTGCATTCATTATTCTTCTTAATATGTTCTAGAAAGAGCAGTGCAGCCAGGGAAGGGGGACCCTCAATCCCAGCCCCAAGCTAAGATATTGGCTTGTCAGAGAGACGAATCACTCCTTTTGTTTGAAAGTGTCTGACTCTATTTATAAAATGCGGCTACCAAGGAGCTATATCTCAGGAGTCTTCCAATTTTAACACATATCTTAGGCATGCGCGCCAAGACTAGAGATGAAACGTGGAGCATGGGTAGCCTTGCTTCCATGAGCTAGTCCCTAGCAGAAAAAGTTTCCTGTGTATTTGGAGGGATGGGCTGAGCCGTGGTCTTGATGGGGTGCCACTGTGGGTCCCGCGGTTGGGGGAAGAGCCTCAGGCGGATCCTATCCTATCCTAAGGCAGACGGCACAGGTGGTTTGTGCCGTGGGAGGAGACAGCAGTGCAGGTGCACCCAAGGGTGACAACAGGGAACATGTACAGGGCTCAGTGTTTACCGTGCGTAAACACTGTATACTGACCCACCTCACTTTCTCACCAACACTAAAAGAGAAGATGGCTGTTTCCTCATTTTGTATATACTTGTCCTTGTGAATGCACAGACAAGTCCACACACATGGCTTAATGAAAGGCTCCGATGGGACCCTTGAAACCTGCTCTAACCACAACATCACAGCGCGTGGTACTTGGACAAAGGTGGAAACATGGAAGCTGCTCGTTAAGAACCGTGCTCTATATGCTGGATAAGAAATTAAGTGGATGGTTACTGAGTCCCCAGCACGGGCTGGTCACTTGGCCTGAATTACTTTACCCCCATTCACCTGGCTGTCATAAAATGTTTTAAGGTACCCAAAAAAGTGGATTAGTTGTTTTCTGAACATACATTCAAACAGCAACTGGGCAGGGATTTAACTTATGGAAGCAACTTACTAGTAAAACCAAACTGACTCAACGAACACAATTTCAGGTTGTGTTTTAAGGTAACCACGTCAGAGAGACAGAGAGCGAGGGGTCAGGGAGAGGGAAGAAGACGGAGCTGAAGCAAGGGCAGCTGTTGCCAATTAAGGACTGCTTCCCTGTACGCCGGCTCTTCTCCCCAGGTGCAGCGGGAGCCGCACTCGTCTGGTGTTTAAACCTCTTTTGACACATGGTTCTTAACTCGCACCCTCATTCCATGTAATCACGTGTGTCTCTAACCTCTACTTACTTACCAAAATGCATGACAATCTGTTCAAAGAAATACAAGTTAATCCCATTTGAAAACTAGGCAATTGCCAAATTGTTTCAAGCTGGTAGAGAACAAATCTTCCAGGCTGTTTTCGAACCCCTTTGATAGAATATACCAGATCTGATCAGAAATCCTTCACTTTCTTCAATCATCAAAAAAAGAAAAAAAAAAACTTTAAAACTTTTAAAAAAGGAAAACGCCACGCATGGGGTGGAAGCTGAGACCTCCCGTGGCTCACTGATTTAAGAAAGCACAGTTGGCTTTTGGAAGTTGTCTGAACACAGGTGCACAGGAAACCCAGCGGCTCGCATCACCTCTGGCTCCGTCCCAGGTCCTGTGTCAGCAGGGACTGTGGCGTCTGCAAACGAGGAAGCTTCTGACACTCACGAGCCATGCACCGAGAAGAGTTTGAGCTGTCTTCTAGAAGGTCAACCGCCATCAAGAATGGTCAGTTTAAAGGTGCATCATTTCATCTATAGAAATGAAAACAAGTACATCTGAGAATAGGAAGCCTAGAGTTCTCTCTCTCTCTCTCTCTCTCTCTCTCTCTCTCTCTCTCTCCCCCCAGAAAGAACCACCAGGCAGTAGAGCAGGCTGTCAGAGTTTGGCAGTACCCAGTGTGTATAGAGGCTGGGTGGGGACACTGTACCTAGAGTCCCCACATTGGAAGGACTGTGACATACTAATTCCGAGGCTCCCATTTGCCAGCCCAAGAATCAGTGACAGACAGTCCGCTTAACAATCACCTTGGCTTGCCTCTTCAAGAGTCCAAGTCTTAGGTACCATGTCAGACTTGGAGAAGCAGAATCCCCAAGGAACTATTTTGAGGAGCCCTGGTTCTAAAGAGCTCCCCAGATTTTTTCCAATGCATGTCATGGTTTCCTAAGTCTTTATTTAAATACCTTGTTCAATAAATGAAAAGAGGGAGACCCAGAGACCTTGGCAGAGTTGCTCAAGGCCACCCATCTGGTGAGGGCGGAGCCCCCAGGGGGATCCAGACCTCTGTCACATTCCTGCCTCCCTGGATTTCCTGAGCTGAAAGCCTTTCCACGGGGCTGGAGAGGACACATATGCAGCCTTCTCCCAACTCAGGTTTCACTCTGAAACCCTTTTGTTTAGAAAAGAGGAATCTCTTCTCTCTTGGCAGCCTGCCTTCCCTTCCACCACAAATAATTCTTTCTTTCAAACAAATCTAAGCTTTTCTAAAGCTTGGAAAATCCATCCTAATCATAGTGTAGTTCCCCTCTTGTTAGTTCTATGAAAAGCTTAAGCCATTTTCTTCTCGCCGGGCCCTGGAAAAGGGAAGTTGGCTCACACCTCACAGGCACTGAGAAACAGTTGATAAAGTGATCTTATAATCTGTTCAATTTATCTGATTTGCCTAAAAATCTAAAGTATGTTTATTATAGCCTAGGGCAGGCGTTGGCAAACTTTTACTGTAAAGGACAGGTGGAGCCGGGCATGGTGATGCACGCCTGTAATCCCAGTACTTGGGAGGCTGAGACAGGAGGATCACAGGTTCGAGGAAAGCTTCGGCAACTTAACAAGACCCAGTTTCAAAATAAAAAATAAATAAATAAAATAGTGTTGGTGGTGTAGTTCAGAGATGGAATGTCCCTGGGTTCAATCCCTAGTACCAAAACACCACCACCAAAAATAAAAATAACAAAAAATATTAACAACAAAATTTCTCTGGTTACATGTTCTCTGTCATAACCACTGAGTTCCGCCATCAGCAAGCAGCCCTGGACAGCATCTAAACAAACGGGTATAATGATGATCCTGTTAAGGTGTTATATACAAAATCAACTTACCTATTGTAGGGGTCCCCATCCAATCCACAGCATGGCCCAGGAATCTCTGCTCCTGTTATGTACATGTAGCCCGAGGACATCGGAACTCCTAGCCCCTTTCATTGCTGCCACCCATCCCAAACCATAACCTGGCCCAGGGATGGCAGAAGCCCTTGCCAGAGAAGGTCTGATAAGCTTCAGCCCTTGTTATCTCAGCAAGGAACAGCACGAACAGGCTACCCAAATAGAAGAGTCCAGAAGCTGCATGGAGGAGGTGACCTGGCACCTAATCACTTGCACAAAACACCTTCACAGCCTCACCAAGATGAGCAATGGAGTAAGTGGGGACTGCGGCCTCGATAAGCTGACACACACAACATTGGCCGTCACTGATCCATGTGGCTGTCTTCATGTACAGCCATGATTATTTTTACTTCATATCTTTGCATCAACATTTACAAGTAAAAATATTGTTTTGGAGGGGGGGTTTCTAAACATCTTTTATGCTGGTTTCGTTAAAAAAGGAAACAACAGAAAGAGCTTGCACGTAGATGCAATCCTAGCTAAGTTAAAAGGATTTTAAGTCTGGTCTGATCTTTGTAGTGGTCTGGGTCCAATCAGAAAATACTGTAGAAGCCACACAAAAGATTAACTAAGGAAGTTAAATATCAATAATTATTAACTACTGTAAAAGAATAGCAGATATAAGATATGAGGAAGCTCTCTGGTATTCTAGGACTGAAGGAGGGTAGCCAGGAAAGGAAGACTTTGAAAAGGGTTCCGGCCTTCCCGGGGAAGGTACAGTGTGTCCCCGTGGGTGGTAGAGAGGTTCATTGGTCTAGCCAGGCCAGAGCTGGGCTGTCACTGACAAGCAGGTGGCCACACTCTGAATGCAGGTGTGGGGCAGGCGGTCACAGCTGCAGATGGGGAAGGTGGGCAGTGGGAGTTCAGGGCAGCAGAGTTTACAGAAGACTGCATCAGGAGGGTAGGGGAGAGACCTGGGAGCAGGGGCCTGCTCTGCGTGTGACCCTCTGGGCCACCTGCAGCTGTGTAAAGACTGCACCTGAGCTGGCGGAGGTTGCCTGGGCAAGGTCTCTTGCCTCCCTATCCAGAGGGCTATCAGAGGTCACTGCCACCAAGGCTGGGAGGGCTGGGGTCAGGGCAGGCTCCACTGGGTGTCTTCACACCAGAGAGCGAAGGCCGCCCACCCACCCTCTGCCCTGCATGGCCCCTGCAGCGCCCTTTCCTGAGAAAGCTCAACACTGCTCACTCTAAAGGAGACACTGAGGAATTCCGCCCGGGTTTATCACAGAACATAGATTGCAGGCGTGCATCTGGATCCGAGAGGAGCTACATGGATACCAGAGGCAGCCCGACCTCGGAGAGCCTTTATTAGTTTATTCCATAGATAACATTGTGCTTAAGTTTCCCTTCCCCAAGCAATTTTTTGATGACTTGGAAAGCTGTTAATTTCACATAATCTCTAAATGTATTGTCCAGAATTATTATTTTATTCATTAAATTATTAGCTTACATAGTTCATTAACATGAGTATTAATTATTCTTGTATCATTTTATAACTCGATCATTTGTGTGTGTGTGTATGTGGAACTGGGGATGGAACCCAGGGGCATTCTACCTCCAAGCTACACCCCCAGCCCAATTTTTTATTCTTTATTTTGAAACAGGGTCTCACTAGTTGCGGAGGGCCTCACTACTTGCTGAGGCTAGCCACGAACCTGTGATCCTCGTGTCTCAGTCTCCCAAGTACTGGGATTACAAGTGTGCACACCACGCCCAGCTCAATTAGTTTTTGCACACCTACCTACTCACAAATTACCTTTTCATCCGGAGCTGTGTGCACAGCGGGCTCCCCTGATGAGAGTTCAGGCCACCCTGGGCTCTGGGTGGTTTTCAACCTGCCCAGCAACTCCAGGCTCAGGACCTCTGAAGTTGTCTGCTCTCCCTGGAATTCCCTCCCTGCCTCTGTCTGCACAGCTCCCTATTTCCTGCAGGTCTCTTCTCAAACACCATGTAATCAAAGACAACAGGCTTACTAAGACCTTCCAATACCACCTCCACTGCTCTCTCCATTTCTCTGTTATTTTAATCCTCGGCATGTGTCGATCTCTGACATGTCACAGACATGTTGTTTATTTGTTTATCTCCACCACCTCCTGCTATGAAGGACATATTCTAGCAAAAGCAGGGACTCCGTTCCTGTATCCTGGTGTACCCTCAGAACCTGAGACAATGCCTAGTTACAGAGTCGAAACACAAGGTGGCTTTGTGGTTCAGTAAAGTTTCCCCCTTCTGGGGCCTGCTAGGACAGTAAGTAGAAGCCACTGGGTAATGTTTGACGTGGTTGGTCGCCTGGGTCAATTCATGAACAATCACAGGAATAAAGGTGTTCCTGGAGACGTGGCCCTAATGCCATGCTGGTGACAGGAGATGAGGTCAGGGGAAGAGTGTGATGTTGCTGGTGTCCATCTCTTGTTAGAAACACGTAATCCCTTTACATAGAGGGGAGCACTTTGTGCCCCCTTCTTGCAATCTTTCTTCTATGCTTGGGTATAGGGCAGAATAATATGGGAATCCTGAGCACAGAAAAAGCCTGGTTATGTAAAAAGTCCCAGCTGTGAGCTGCACCTGTCCCTTCCCTGAGCACCCCACCACCTTGTCTCCTGGCTTCTGCCCTCATCCCTCAACCACTCTTCACCACTAGCCTCACAATGGAGCTCTCTTTCCAAATACTTGCAAGTCCATACCAATACACTGTGGAAACATAGAGTTGGGGTCTACCCAAAACTCCTATGTTGAAATTCAGTGTGATGGTTTCAGGATGTAGGGCCTAGGGGAAGTCATTTGATCATGAGGGCAAGGATCAGTGGTATTTAGGATCCTAACCCTGATGGTTAGGATCAGTGTGTTTCTGAAAGCGACCCCAGAGTGTGCCCCTGCCTTCTTTTGTAGAAATGCAACCAGGAAGAGCCCTCCTTACTAGAACTGAACCGTGTTGGTACTCTGGTCTCGGATGTTCAACCCCCAGAACTATGAGAAATTAATTTCTGTCTCAAGATTACGGAATTTTGTTATAGCAGCCTGAACAGACTGAGACAGGCCATGAGAAGAAAAATACAAAAAGCAAAAATAAATCTACTCTACTCTGGAGTGTCCCTTGTGCTGAGATAATAGGGAGAATTAGCATGTGCAGAATTAGCATGGAGAACACGAGTCACACGGGGCTGTGACTGACCCAGCAACTCCAGAAACATCACACCACGGGGACATGTCTCCTGGTCCAACGCCCCAGCCACCTGAGGCTCAACTATGTGATTTTGGAAGATACTCTTGTTTTATAGTCCAAAATACTCAAAAAAAAAAAAAAAAGGCAGAGAATTGAGTTGATGGCTTTGTTGGTATTTTTTGAGGAGATTCCTCTGTAAAAGCTTACATATGTTCCATTTTATTTTTTTACTTGCAAAACATGGAATTTGAACCTATGGAATTATTATAATTGTACACAAAGAAACCCCAAGTCAGAGCATTATTTCTCTGCACATATTAAACCAATTTACTCGGGGGCCGTCCTGACCAATGGGCTTTCATAGTGGCCCAGGGGGGGATTATTTTTCCCACTTCAATTTCCCTCTCATTAGAATATTTGTTTTCCTCTAAACAAAATATGTTCTGGAGAACATATTTTATTCCCAAAACTTTATTAATCAAGCACACCCAGTTCTTCTAGGTTAATGGACATCTTTTTAAAAGACTTGGAAAGGTGTGAAATACCCACCTCACAAAATTGCCAATTGAATAAAACATGATCTAAATTAAACATTGGCCACAAGTCACCCCTAAGTCAACGCTAGAACTGGCATGGGTGTGTGAGAGAATTTTAGAACTCCGCCGTGAAAGCTACAAAGGACTATTCCCTTCTGGAGAAATACAGGCCATGCAGCCCCGCATTTCTAGCCCTGTGGGATGAGGTTGGGCTGTGATCTGAAGCAGTCCCCCGCCCGAGTCCAGTGTGTGCAGGAACGGGCAGGGGTCAGGGGTGAGTCTGCACCTCCGAGAGCTAAGGATCTCCAGATTCAGGATGCATTTGACAGCCACGAATATGGTTTACCTGTTCAGACTCCCAGAGAGGTCTGCCCGTGGTACTTGTAGTGAATGAAGTTGGACAGGAAATTCCTTCGCCCCAGGCATGTCTGAGTGTCCATATGCTCCGTCTCTCCAGTGAGCCCTACTGAGCAACAGCACAGGTGTCAGCTCCCGTTCTGCTCGCTGCTTTTCTGTGACACCCCGTGCCTCCCAGATCCACTTTCTGACCTTCTGGAAGGTGCTGAGAGGGAAGGTGCTGAGCAGGACCTGTGGAGACTTGTCAGCTCAGATGTCAGTGGACAGAGGACACATTTTGGTGGCTTTGGCCAGAGGAAGGGATATTGTGGTCCATAGACTCGGGACAAGAGACAGAATCAATATAGAAGAGGACTCTGGATGAGGACCAGGTGAGAGAAGGAAGAAACAGTGTTGAGGGCCATGAGCCATCGAGTTGCTTCCCCCAAACAAGTGGTTCAGGGGCTGCCAGCCTGGCAGGACAGAGGTTTCTGGCCCTTTCTTCACGTTAGGGCTGCAGCAACAGGAGCCCAGGGCTGAAGACCCCAGTACCAGGTCTCTGCAGCTGGGGTCCTCTGCAAAAGGTGCAGGGGTAGAAGGAGTTGAGAGGAGGCACCTGCCCTCCCTTCCTGAGACTGTGAATATGGGAAGTGCCAGTCAAGGCATGGTCACTGCCCACGAGGCCTCTGGAGTCTCCCTGGGAAGAGGGCCACCATGCACAGGTGTGAAGGAAGTGCACAGATGAAACACATTGCATGTGCCTTCTGGCCTCCTGGGTGGCCCTGCAGCCTGGTTGATGAGACCTGCCCTTGCCAGAGGATAGAGCTTCTGTGGTAGACTTTGGCCAGCAGAAGCCCAGCTCATAAATGCCGCCTCTTTTCTCTCCTTTCAAAAATGTTATGGGTTTTAATTTCTCCTTGAAATTTTCTTTGAGAAGTTTCACATGCTGAGCTAGTGTGACTGCTGCTGTCCTGGGAGGCCAGCCCGACTCCGGGAATGGCTGCACTCCATCTCCCATCCCTTCGGTCACTCTGTTTTCCTCAGGATCACAGCCTTGGGCTGGAAATTGTATCCACACTCCCATCCTGTCTTCAGGCTTCCAGAAGTCCCAGGAAGGAAATAGTCACTTTTTTTTAATCCACTTGATCATGGCTAAAGTGAATTAGAGGATGAACATCTTTTAATCTTAGTATTAATCCTGTATTTCTTGAGATTTCTACTTGATACACGTTGTGATGCCTTATTTTGTGCATAGATTTCCAAAACTGTTCATATATTTTTTCAGCAAACCTTTATTGAACAATTATAACATGTCAGGAATTGATCTAGATCCTAGGATAGAATGGTAAACGAAAGTGATTAAAATCTCTGACCTTAAATATTTAGATTCTAATAATTCCTCATTGTGGAGCTTATCATTTAGCAAAAGCAAGTGGTCTCCTTTTGGTCATTTTATGTTTTGTAGTGTGAATGCCATTTTGTGTGACATTAAGATCATTACCTCTGGTGATACAGTTCTTCCATTTCCCAATCATGTGATGCCCATTCCCTTAATTTCAAGTCTCTTTAATCACTTTGTTTCAGATGTGCCTTTTTTTTTTATAACAGAATAGAACCATATTTTCTTTTGTGGTCCATTCTGAAAATCTTCTCTTATAATAGATGAGATAATCCATTTACATTTATTGGTATGGCAAAGACACTTGAACTTGTCTCTTGTATCGATTAGGGCTCAACCAGAAAAACAAAACCGGCAGCAGGTCTATGTTCAACATTTGTTGCAAGGAACTGACCCATACAACTGTGGGGACTGGCTCGGCCAGTGTGACCTCTGCAGGTAGGCCATCAGGAAAGGCAGGCTGTCACGTGCAGGAGGAAGCTGAAACTACCCACTAAATGTGGGATCCCTTCTGCTTTCAGGGGGACCTCAGCTCTGCTTTTCAGGCCTTTGAGTTGATGGAGTCAGACCCAGCCAGCTCATTGAGGGCAACCCCCTCTGTATTTAGCATCCACTGACTGGGAATTTCAATGATACCCACAAATACCTTCACAGCAACACCTAGATGTGTGATGGTACACATCACACAAGTGGACCCTCGCCTACACAGTGGACACATGAACCAAGCCCACACCTAACATTATCTTTTCTGGTTTCTTATTATCTGAGCGGTTCATTTTTATGGTTTTTATTTTTAATTGGTTGTTTTTTTCTAATAATTAGGAAAGTGTGTGTTTTCCTTCAGATATTTATCTTTAATGTAATCCCTTAATAACATACACAGTCTGTTTAGTTAGACCATAGCTACTTCTTCCCTGTTGTGAACAGTGTTGAAAACAAGGTGTGTGTTAGCTTTTCCAGTCACTCTCCTATGTTCAGTCCACCAACTTTAGTTCATTAATTTTGTTAATGTCCATTCCTAGTTCCATTCCTAGTCTTTTGAGGAAGCTCCATTTTCTTCTAATAGCATGTGATTCAAACAGGGTCCAGAGATGATGCTGGCTCTGTCTTGCCATCCCTCATTCCCCCCCACACTGCAACACACAAGCTGTCCAGTTGTCCTCCCAGGGTGAGCCCCCTGCCTTCAGGAAGTGTTCTTGCTGACCTATTCTTTTTTTTTAACTTTTTATGTTCATTTATTGGTGCACTGTAAATTGTAATTATACATTTTGATATATGTCAGGGTATGAACATCATACATGCACACATTGCACATTCAGCCCTCCCTCCAATCCCACCCTATTCCCTCCCCCTTCCCTCCCTTTCATGCTCCGGATAGTGATTGAGTCTTATAGGTTTGAGTATGTACATCATGTGCTATAGTGTGTTTCCCTCCACTCCCCGCCCAACTCCCTCAGTTAGGTCACCTTCT
>PVJS01017878.1:0-35593 GCA_004027185.1 Glis glis | reverse complement strand
GGACACCAAGAGCTGTGTGCATGTATGTTAACACCAAACTGATACTCATTGTGATGTGAGACTACACTGCACCAATAAAAACATAAAAAACCGAAATCCAACATTATATTGAAAATTACTCTAAATATCATTTAATATCTGGAAATTATCAAAAGGATATAAATTAAATGAAGACACATTGATTCTGGGAAATCTACAGAAAGGAAAAACCCTCCTGATATCAGAATAAACCTTAAAGACTTGACTCAAAAACTATCCCTACAAAGGGAGGGCCTGTCTCAGTCCATTTTTGTGCTGCCTTCACAGAATCCCTGAGACTGGGTAATGTATAAACAGAAATTTATTGGCTCACTGTTCTGGAGGCTAAGAAATCTCACAGTTCTAGAGGCTAGGAAATCTAACGTCAAAGTGCCACAATTTTTATCATAGGGTGTTCATCGTAGGTTGACATAATTTTCTTCTTCTAAGGTAGTGCCTTGCAGGCTGTAATCTCTGTGCGGTTGAACACTGTATCTTCACATGGCAGAAGGTGGAAGGGCCAAGAGGGACTAGGTGGCCAAACCTGTGCTTTAATAACAGCATTAATGCTGCCCATAAAGAAAAGCCTTCATAGCCTAATCATCTCTTAATACTCATGATGCCAATTAAGTTCAACATGAGTTTGGGAAGGAACAAACATTCAAGTCATAGCAGCACCCAAATTGGATTGTATCAGATGTTGAAGCAATGTATGCCCCAAAGCATTGTTGAAAGTTATAGAGCAGTTAGCTACCTATGTGGAATCTCATAGCTATATGTGATAACAGCAGCTTATGAGTATATAGATGTAGATATCCTCAACACAGGATTGTACACTATGTACAATTGATATTCTAGGAATCTGAGTTTGTATAAAATATGAACACCAACTAATATAGTACACTGTATCAGTAGAATAAAGTATAAAGACACATGGTTATCTCAGTACATGCAGAAACAGCATTTGGCAAAATTAATATATTCTCATTATAAAAATACTCAACAAATTTAGAGGGGCACTTCCTCAATCTGATAAAAGGAATCTAAAAAACTTTTAACCTAATATCTTATGAAGTGGCAACAAAGCAAATGCTTTCTTCCTAATATCAGAGAACAAGGATATCTGCTCTTACTATTCCTGCTTTACATTTTACTGGAAGTTTAAGTCAGGGCAATTTGGCAAGAAAACAAAATTAAATAACATACAGATGATGAAATAAATAAAATTACTTCTATTTTTAGATGCAGTATTTTGTATATAGAAAATCTTGCAGAATCAACTGAAACAAACTATAAAAATTAATATATAAGTTCAGATAAATTTCAACATGCAGATTATCTACATATGTCAATTTTATTTCTATGCACTAGCAAAAAACATTAAAAAATGCTATTTTAATCATATCAAAAAGATTAAAACTTCAGATACATTTAACAAAAGAAACATAAAACCTATATTACAAAAACTACAAACTATTGATGTATATATTAATAGAAATACCTAAAGAAATGGAATCCATATTCTTAAATTGGAAGACTAAATTTTAGTAAGCTGGTGCTACTCTGAAAATTGATTTATGAATTTGTCAGTCTCCATTATCATCCTTATTTTATATGGTTTATCTGCCAAAATTCACATACTGCTCATAAAAGTTATACTGAAATTCAAAAGCCAAAAATTAAAAATAATATTGATAAAAAAGAATCAGGTTGGAAGAAAAGACTTCCTAATTTCAATATTATTGCCGAACCTGCACTCAAGATAGTGTGGTACTCGCATATGGAAAGGATATAAATTAATGGCATATAATTGAGAGTCCGGTCATACTGGTGATTGAACCCAGAGACATTCTACCTCTGAGCTACACCCCCAGCCCTTTTTATCTTTTGTTTTTGAAACAGGGTCTTGCTAGGTTTCTGGGAGTTTTGCTATGTTGCTGAAGCTGTCCTTGAACCTGCAAAACTCCTGTCTCAGTCTAACAAGTCCTGGAATTATAGGCATGTGCCACCTTGCCTGGCATGACAATTATGGTCAATTGATTTTTGACAAAGATGCTGGAACAATTCAATGTTCAAATGACAGTCTAAACCAATGATGCCACAACAACTGAAGAGCTATATGTAAAGGAATGAAATTGCCCCCATCTTACACCATACCTAAAAGTTAACACAAAATGGATCATATATCTAAACATAAAGGCTAAAATTTTTAAACTTATAGGGGAAAGTGGCTTCTTGATATCAAAATTACAAATGACAAAAGAAAAAACTAGATGGTTTTGTTAAAAATTTGCTAAGATATACAAATGGCCATCTTCAACATCTTTGGCAAACAAGGAAATATAAATGAAAAGCAGAACAAGAAACCAACTCATACCTATGTAATGGGTGTGATAAGAAAAAACAGATAATAATTGTTGATAAGAATGTGGGAAAATCAGAACCCTCATTCTGTTGGGATTGTTATTGGGACTGTAAATGATTTATGTCTTTGAAACATATACTGGCACTTCCTCAAAAGGTAAAATACAAACTTACACATAACCTAGAAATTACTTCTATTTTTAGATGTAGTATTTTGTATATAGAAAATCTTTCAGAATCAACTAAAACAAATTATAAAAATTAATATACAAGTTCAGATAAATTGCAAAATATGGATTATCTACATATGTCAATTTTACTTCTGTACACAGCCCAAATAAATGAAAACCTATCTCCACATAAAAATGTTTACAGGAATTTTTATATCATTATCCTTAATAGCCAAAATGTAGAAACAACTTAAATGTCCACCACTGGCAAATTGATAAACAAAACATGGTATGTCCATTAACTAGACAATTATTTAGAAATAAAATAAGACTAGCAAACCCATGGGAATGGACAATGAGAAGTAAGTGAAATTCTCTGATCTTTTAGAGTTTCCTTACGGAGATATCAATTTTGAATAAAACATGAACACGTTAGTCCCCTAGTTTTTAAACAAATGGTTTCTTAATTGAAAATTTGTCCTAAAGCATTGTGAGATAATTTCACTTCCATATTACTCAGGCTTGTCTTCAAGCATATGCTTTCAATACATATTTTGCTATTTTGAAACATGTACATACTGTAGAATCAAGTAGCATACCATCCTCAGATAAAAAATAGCACAGCCATACAGTGGCTTAAAAATAAAGTTATGCTGGGCGTGGTGGCGCATGCTTGTAATCCCAGTACTTTGGGAGGCGGACACTGGAGGATCCGGGTTCACGGCCAGCCTCAGCTCTCTCTCTCTCTCTCTCTCTCTCTACTTAGTGAGGCCTTCCACAACTTCGTGAGACCCGGTTTCAAAATAAAATATAAAAAATAGGGCCGGGGGTGTAGCGCGGAGGTAGAACGCCCCTGGGTTCAATCCCCGGTACTGCAAAAAAAAAAAAAAGTTATAACAAGTGCTTTCAGTAAAAGCATATCTATACTATTTATATATATACACACACACACACACACACACACACACACACACACATATATATATATATATGTTTAAAAAATCTGAGGTTTATTTGCAATATGAACATTTGCAGAAATTTTGCTTTTTTTCCCAGCAGGAATATTATATGGATTTATTTTCCTTTTTAATCACTGCTGCTAAATTGATCATTGTTAATCCAAATGTCACAGCTATAAGTATATGTATCAAAAATATTCTAACCGGAGACAGGAAATTCACTTCTTGGTTTCTGAGAATTTAGGTTTTTTAGCCTATTATGATGGAATATGATCTTCTAACATTTTTGTCTCTTTCTAATATTAGGCAATAGCAAAAGCTTACTTATTCTGACATCATTGATTGGGTTCAGATCTCCAAATCATAATTGCAATCATTTCTCAGAATATTTACCAAGATTTTATTCCTTTGTATGTGTGTGTGAAATTTCCCTAAAGTAAGAAAGCTGAAGTCAAGAAAAATGTGCAGTAAAATAAAATGAATCTTAATTTTCATTTTTTGTATTTGATACGAGAAGTAAAAATCAACCTTTTCCTATAAGTACATTTTCAGATAGAAACATTTCATTAAAAATCTACAAAATTGGTCAGAGAAAAGCAGTAACCAGTAGTATTGCTAATAATGTTCTGAGTAAGTTCCACCAAGAACAATAAGATTATTTTTATGTCACAAAGATTTGACTCTCCTAGCTAGCATTCAAGTGTAAAACGTCTGAAGTAATCTAGCCCTATTGAACTTTGAGGTTCCATTTCCATTGAGGAACAACTGCAGAGGATAGTGTCAAAATTAAGGAAGAGAGAGACCTTAATGATGCAGGAATGAGAAAGTCCAAATAAAAGTACAGAAGGGAAGCAGAAATGGAAAGTCTTAGAAAGCAGTATATTTGCTAGTTAGTATATAATTCAAGCTCTTTCCATTAAAAAGTCCTAGAAACAATGGCCAGTGTAGAAGCAATTTCTGCCTCTAACACCAGTAATAGTTCTGTTTGAAGAAACTAGTTTCATGAAGAAATAAGTGAGTATTATTATGGGGCAGAAAAGATACCAGATCAATTTGGGACATCTTGACACACAGTTATCACAAAGAGTTCAACATAACTCTGGAGCCCATCCTCCTAAAATAAAAGCATTCCAGAATACAAGTAAAAATAACTAAATACTTTTATTCACCTATTGGTTTAAAACACTAAATATGTAAAAAAAGAATTTAAGTTGAGGAAAATTTTCTACAATAGTTAATACTTCCTAGTTGCTATTTTTTGAAAATTAACTTCTGTGATGAAATACTGGCTAATCTTTCAAAGTATTAGAAAAGTTGTACTTTCTGAGATAATTCTTAATAAGAATGCTTAGATATTTATGAGATGGAATCAAAGCTCCAACACTATGGCCAATAAATGCAAATTGATTTTTAGACCATCTCCTAATAAGTTGGTAATAAAACCATTCTGAAAAGGTCAATGTTTCTGTTTCTTTTGAATTTGTATTATGCATCAAAGGAGTTGTTTACCTGTTACAGTTCATAAGTTTTAAATACATTGTAAGAAGGACTTTTTTTAATTCACTAATGAGGCATGACTAGAAAATCATGTAGATGTTTGTGATTTATGGGATTATGCTAAGAAATGCCCTCCCTACTGATTACCTACCACATCTAAATCTTAATGAATAATTGAGATAGATATATAAAACTGTAATCATAGAAGACACATAAATATTTATCTGTTATATATCTATAATAAATGAATGTATATCAGTAAGCCACCTCCTATTCTTGCTATGGCAAATATTCAACACAATGTAAAATTTTAAATGGACACAACTAGTGAATAATTATCCCTACTGCTGTCCACTTAACAATTCAATCCAATTGTGGGAAACATGGATATTTTTGCTATTTTAGTCTTCCAAATGGCCAGATATTTAAAAAAGTTATTATGTATTTATTATCTTAGATCCAAACTTCAACTGGCACTTGAAAATAAAAGAAAATCACAGTAGCATTATTACAATTCATATTTTAATTAAGAAGAGTTCAGAAATTATATACACTTCAACTGACTGATTAATGTATAAATATATTTTCTAAATGTTAGAATTACCTGGAGAGAAACAAAACTTAGCTTATTATTGATTGCATAATCAATCCCTGAAGGCTCTATAAATAATCACTTTCCAACCTATTGGAATGCTACTGCTCTACAGATTTGATGTTTTCAATATTTTTAGTAACTGCTAGTTTTCTCAGTCAGCATTCTCACTGATATAATCCAAAGCAACTGACCACACAACTTAGAGGATTATTTGCTCACAGTTTTTTGACATTTCAGAGCTTCAGTCCACATTAGGCCAGGTCTTCAGAGCTTAGGGCATGGCAGCAGGAAGCACAAAGAGAGAGGAAGGGCTCTGCTCTCACATCATGGAGACAAGAAGCAAGAGAGCAAGCAAGGGTATTCAAAGTCCCAAGTGCAGTCCCTACCTACTTTAGCCACACCCCACCTTCCTAGGTTTCCACTCAGTAAATCCATTACAACCCTCATGACTTAATTATATCAACTCTGAACATTCATACATGAGCTCTTCAGGGGATATTCTATAGCTAAGCATAACACTAGTTAAACACTTATGTGTAACTGCACATGTTAGTTCACTGTGTATGTACAGAAGTCCTTTGAAACATGAACACTTTACCCTTCTCTTGTTTTCATAATGCTAAAGGGAAAACTTTTCCTGCAGAAGTACCTGAGAAATTAATATGTCAGTTGGCAATTAGAGGAGAAGGTCAACTTGCTGACACCTTCCAAGTAACAATTGATTATTTATTTTGAAGCATCTAAGTTATTATTAATATTAAAGTAATGCCAAATACTAGATATTTGCCACAGATTTTTAAGTGAAAATACAAAAACATGCTGAAAAGTATGTAATACATTATGCCAAACTATACCTTTCTTGATCTAGCATCTTCAGTGTCATACATTTAAATTTGAAAAAGCAGATATAATTTACCTAATATAAAACCTCCTGCATTTTCTGCATTGAACACAGAAGACATAAAAGGAAATCCCTGTGCCTGATGTTTTTTCAGTTCTAGCAAGCAAAAATTGCTCACACTCATGTCTACCTGATGATTCCATACCAGACTTGAATTTATGGGGATGGAAACATGGCAGATTCATAAAATTAGAACTCTAAAAGTAATATCTTTTCAGCAATACTTTGGACCCAAAATAAAAAGTATCCACTAACACAGACATCTCAATTACTATTTGTCTGAACATGGATCTGGGACCAGGGTGGAGAGGTGTTTTTCCTGAAAAAATTTCTTTCTGAGATTCCATTCTTATGTCTATCAAATATAGAAGATTAATGGTGTTAAAATAACAACTAGAAAAGTATAATAGAAATTAATGTCAGACCTGTTTTACATAAATATCCAAAAGATGCTTACACAACACCTTTATGGAACAAAAAGGTAAAATTAATGTTTAGGATTTTACTAGTTCTCCATTTGCCATGAAAGAGAACATATACATGATCAGAAGATGTACTTTTATAACAAGAAATAAGTCAGGGCCTTGAGTTTTTTTATTTTGCTTCATTTCTATGTATATATGAATGAAGTTATTCATATTTTGCTTATTATTTGATTTGGTTTATTTCCTGATTGTTTTTTTTTTTTGCGGTACCGGGGATTGAACGCAGAGGCGTTCTACCTCCGCGCTATGCCCCCGGCCCTATTTTTTATACTTTATTTTGAAACCGGATCTCACAAAGTTGCGGAGGGCCTCACTAAGGAAAGAGAGAGAGAGAGAGAGACAGGGAGAGAGAGAGAGCGAGAGAGCTGAGGCTGGCCGCAAACCCGGATCCTCCGGTCTCCGCCTCCCAAAGTACTTGGATTACAAGCGTGTGCCACCACGCCCAGCTCCTGATTGTTTTTTAAAAGTAAAATTTTATTAAAATTTACATAAGTATAATTCAATGAAAAGGACTGTTGTCATATGAAAACTTAAAGTTTACATTCATTTTGTGGATTCTTCCAAAACCTTGAATACATGGCAATATGTTTTATGCCAAAGAAAAGAAAAAATATCCTTTTCTCAGGAATGACAAATTCCTATGATTTTTTTTCTTTTCATAGAGGTATCTCCACACAGGCCACATGGATCGCCCACTTGCATCACATGAGAACTGTGTCACAAAACCTCCTTACATTGAGGTTGTTTGTTGTCATATTTATGTTTAGTTAAAACAGACAAATCTACCATCAAAGGGAAGGAAAGGTACAGAATGATGCAAAATTTAATCATGTTTTGATTGGATTACAGATCATAGAGGTCATGTGGCTTCTATGGCAATTCTATGAAATGGAAAAATAAGATTACTTTTCCATTTTCCTTATGTAAAACTGTGTGTCTGCGTGTACATACCCATTGATTTTAAAAATGGAAGAAAATTATTTAAATGTGTAGACATATTGGAAGAAACTGAAGAGAAGACAGTAAAAAGGCTATTAACAATGCACAGTGCCTAGTTTTTAAAAAGTGAACCAAACTTAAGGTAAATGAAGGCGAATAAATAGATGAATAAATAGATAAATACTAGATGTAAATATAGCTGACCAAGAATAGAGATGGAGAATTTACTCTGAAAAATAAATAGAAACACTTTTTCTGATGTAAAAAATAATAAGTAGAGAAGGGGTTGAAATTTGAGGATGAAAAATATGAGAGACTGATGTAGAAGGCCTCTCTTCATGAAAGATGTGTCCACTGGTAAGAGAAGCAGGCCTTACAATGTGAGCTTGAGGAGAATTGCAGTCTGTCTTAACCACCAGGAGAAATAAGAAAAGGGTTGATTCATAGTTTTGAATTTGGTGATGAAAGTACAGCTCTGTGGTAGAGCACTTTCCTAGCATATGCTCAATCTTCAGCACCACTAAAAAGGGTTTTAATTCATTTTTGCTTTTGTCAAATATTACATGTTCTGTAACGAGTCATTCAGAAATACAAAGATGAAAAAGGGGTTCGTCAGCAAGCTTGACCACAGTTGGTTGAAAGTTGAGCTGGAAAACATGGGTTTGTTGAAGAACTAAGTACCAAGTTTACACTGTTTTTCTTCATATAATGTTTACTTATCTACCAGAAACAGAGAAAAAAATGGTAGCAACAATTTCCCTAGCTGTGACAGCTGATTCTTGTGTGTGTGGAAATGAAACAAAAGACCAGTGTATGTATAAGGAAAGGCAAAATGACATTCTACTGGGAAAGTTACTTAATCTTTAAGCCAGTTTCTTCATTAGTATGATAATGATAATTACATTTTATAAGGTTATTGTAAATATGAAATTAAATTATACTATGAAAGCACTTTGAAAGAAAATGTTCTTATACCATTTTAGAAAAGTATGAAAAAGGAACAATTTTTCTGCTTTCTCCTAAATTGCTACATATTTTCCGAGGCAAATAGGTTAATAATAGGTTAATATAGGAATAATGACTGATTTCCATTACTTCATTTTTACTAATTTCCTATGTTTATTGTGTTGCTTAGAAATATATACATATTCACACACAGGTTTTGATGCTCTATTACCTATTACCAGGCAATCAAGTTTATTGACCTGTGGAGAAAAATGGATATTCTTGAGTTCTCTATAAAGGGTACAGTAAATCTAGTAGCTGTGTAATTAACTCATAATTATGTAAGCAATAAAAGCATAATTATAAGATTATTAATATGTTAAAATTATAAGGAATTTTCTGGCATTTAATTAACATTTACCAAGGCAGGCTACAGCAAATTAAATATCAATTAATAAAAATAGTGACATTTATTTAGATACTCTATTAGTTTTCACAATTATTAACTTGTTATCACTAGCTTTTAAAATTCCGATTAAGTGCGTAAATATTCCCTATAATTTTTACATGTTAAAAATCTAATTACATTAATGTCCTGTAATTTCAAATTCATTACACGGCATCTCTTGTAATAAATCTCAATATTCTCTTGTGTCGATTGATGCATAATTGACATGCAGTAGTTCATAAAGCCAAATAAACACTTCCACAGGAACTAAGAAATCTTTAAAAAGTCCTCTTCCTTTAAAGTACCCAATCTTATAAACTTCTCATTAAAAAATATTATATTAGGCCTACACCTCATCTTTGTCTTCAGAAAAACACTTGATGGCCACATGGCTCTTCTATTCCTTTGACATAGATTCCTGACTTATAATATGTGTACCAGGACATGTATACTGAGACACGGATCAGTGATGCATGCTCCATTTTAGTAGATATGGCAGTACAATTCCTTCAACTGACTATGTACATTCCCAACAGGAATGCATAGAAATTTCCATTAATCTCCATATGCAATACACCTTGGCGTTGCGTACCATTTTTATCTTACTAATTCTATTAGCTGTGTAGCAGTAGTTGATTTTCATTTCTCTAATGAGTAAGTAATTGAATGATTCTTATGTGGATATTGACCATTGGGAAATTCTCATTTGTGAAGAGCCTCCATAAGCCTTTACCCATTTTTTATTGGCCTGTCTTTTTCCTAGTATTTTGTGAGGATTCATTAAATGATCTAGGTACAGGTCTTTGCTAGATAAGTCATTGCAGATATCTTCTCATATTATTTAGTTTGAATTTCATCTTCTTAATGGCCTACTTTAATTAATGCTACTTCTTAATGGAGTTTAATTTATCGAACACCCTTTCACATTATATTTTGTAAAAGAAAAGTTTGCCTGCTCATTGGTAACAAGTAAGTATGTTTTCATTTTAAAGCTAAATTATCTTACTTTTCTCTTTTAAATCTATGATGTATCTGTAATTGGCTTTTGTATATGGTATTAGTCAAGGCTCATCATTTTCTTTTAAAAGCGTATATAATTAATTGAACTAAAACCATTTATGGAAAAACCATTTTCCCTTTGTCCAGATATAGTCATTAATCCAAAGATCAATAAATGTTCTATTGCTTATTGTTCATTCTTATCCCAATATAAAAACTTCTAAGTTGTTAACTTGTAAGTTAACAACTTATAAGTTACTATAGTTACCAAGTTACTATATTTTTATGATAGTTTTAATATATAATTTGAAATTTCTGAAGCTTCTTATTTCATTTTCAAGTTTTTCTTGATTGTGTGTACTTTTAATTAGCATGTATACTTTAGAATGAGGTTGCGAATTTACACAAATGTACAACCTGATGCAGATTTTCAGTATGATTTCATTAAATTTACAGAAGTTTTAAAATACAGAGTTTTTAAATATTTTTACAGATTCCAATAGTAGCAAACTTATTTAGGCCCATTAAAGTTCATGCTTAGCTGGACATGGTGGTACACAGCTGTAATCGCAGTACTTGAGAGGCTGAGACAGGAGGATTACAGGTTTGAGGCCAGCCTCAGCTACTTAGTGAGGTCACTCAGTAACTTAGTGGGACCCTGTTTCAAAATAAAAAATAAAATAGGGCTAGGGTGTAGCTCAGAAGTAGAGTACCTCGGTTCAATCTCTAGTACAAAAAAAATTCATACTTATGTTTTGTATTTATAAGCATAGGAATCTTACACATATTTTGTTATATATATTCATATGCATTTGATGTTTTTCAATGCTATGATAATGACTATGCAAAATTTTTATTTTCTATTTGCTTTATGCAATGGCCTTGTATTCAATAAACTGCATAAATTCACTTTTTTGGGGGAGGGGTACCGGGGATTGAAGCTGGGGGCATTCTACCTCCGGGCTACACCCTCAGGCCTATTTTTTTATTATTTATTTTGAAACATGGTCTCACTAAGTTGCGGAGGCCTCACTAAGAAGCTGAGGTTGGCCATGAACCTGGATCCTCCTGTCTCAGCCTCCCAAGTACTGGGATTACAAGCATGTGCCACCACGCCCGGCTTATAAATTCACTTTTAATTGGAAAATTATGTCTACAGATTAATTTATATTTCATATATATATATATATATATATTCACATCTTGGAAAATAATTACCATTGCATACATTTTTCATTCTCCTCATGTTTGTGTATATATGTGTGTGTATGTGTGTGCATTTGTGTGTGTGGCTAAGACAAAGATTACTATAGTAAATAAAAATTATGCCAAATGCAATTTCATCAAAATATTAAATAGGATTAACACAAGATAGAAATGATGAATGAACAACGGGCAATAAAAAGGCTCAAGACAAAAATATAGTGAATAAAAGCTAGTGGAAAACAAAGAAATAACATAATAAACAGGTGTAAGACATTGCAATGACCTAATGGATGTATAATCAGAGAAATATTTAAGGCAATAACTTAGAATATTCCAAAACTGATAAATTACATCAAGTCTAGGGCCAAAAAGACCTAACAGAACAACAAAGAAAACACATTTATGCAATACTAATCAAACTAAAAAACTCAAAAGAGAAAGAAAATTTCTTAAACACTGGAAGAGGGTAAGATATCTTGCTTTGAAAAAATTAAAAATAAGAATAATGACTAACTTCCTATCAGAAATAATGAATGGATAAAACATTGAAAATTTATGTTTAAAACTTCTGAAGTAGAAGTATAAACATTCTGGAAATTTTTCAGAGAGAATGAAAACAAAATAAGGAAATGTAAAAATTATGAATTTTTATTAAGTCTAAAATATGAAAAATAAATAATAAAAATGAGAACAGAAATTAAGAAAATTGGGAACAGTAAATCAACAAGGAAAATCAACTAAAACCAAAAGTTAGTCTTAGGCAAGTTCAACAGAAACTATCAACCTTTAGCCAGGTCTATTAAGAAAAAAAGCGGAGAAGACACACATTACTGGTATCAGACAGAAACAAAAGAGGCATCATCATGACTAATGATGTCCAGGGACATTAAAGGATTATAAAGGATGATAAAAAACTCCATGCCTTCAAATCTGATAGATGACATAAATTAGACAAATTCCTTGGAAATATTTTCTGAATTGTCCTGTATGTTCTGAAAAAATATTTATCTATAGTTAATAAGTAAAGCAGAAAGAATGGGACCCTGATGGTTTCAGCAGTAAATTCTAGCAAACATTTAAAGAAGAAATGATTTAATTCTTGACAATTTGTAGCAGAAAATAGAATCAGAGAAAATACTACCTAAGTCATTCTATGAGGCCAGAATTACGCTAATACCAAATCAAACAAAGGCATTCCAAGAAAGGCGTACTATAGAAACAAGCAGACAAAAACTCTCATGAATAGATTCGAAACTTCTTAACACAATATTAGCAGATTAAATCCAATAATACATAAAAATAAGTTTATATAATGAACAGGTGGGATATATTCCACATAGGCAAAACTGGGTTAGCACTTGAAAATCAACCTATTATCTGAACAGGCTATAGAAGAAAAATGTCAAATGATCATCAACAGATATAGAAAAAAATTGACAAAATTCATCCTCCATCCATCATAAAAGCTCTCATTAAATTAGGAATAGAGAAGACTTTTTCTAAAATCTAAAAAATATAACTAGTATCATCTTTGATGGTGAGGAAATAGACACTTTCCCTCTATGATTAGGAATAAAACTAGGATGTTTGCTCTCATCATTCCTACTCAGCACCACACTAAAATTTATAGCTAATATACTAAGACAAAAGAAAAAGGAGGAGGAGGAGGAGGATTGTTTATAAAGGAAAAAGTAGAACTGTCTTTCTTCCCAGAAGATAGAATTGGCTATTTATAAAACCCAAGAGAATCAACAAAAACAAAAAAAAACTACTGGAGCTAATAAGCAGTTATAGCAAGGCTGTGGAGTATAAGGTTAATATATGGAAATTAATTTCTTTCTTATATTCCATCTGTAAACTATTGGAATTTGAAAATAAAAGTAAAATACCATTTTGTTAGCACCACCAAAATAATACTCAAATATAAATCTAACAAAATATGTACAATATCTATATGAGGAAAATTTAAATCTCTGGTGAAAAAAGTTAAAGGAAAAATAATTATGTGGTAACATATTCCATGTTTAGGAACTTGAAATCACAATATTATAAAAGAGTAAATTCTTGCCAACTTGATCTCTAAATTAACACAATTGCAAAAAATTCTAACAAATGGTAAATTTGAAACATCAACAAACTGATTCTAGATATTGTATATAAAAGTAAATGACCTAGATAGGCAAGACAATATATAATATTTAAAGCAAGTTCATTGGATTCATGATTGGCATATACACACAATGGAATTCTACTCAGCAGTAAAGAACAAAATTAAGTCATTTGCAAGAAAATGGAAGAATCTGGAGAACATTGTGTTGAGATTAGCCAGTCACAGAAAGTGAAGGGTCGTATGTTTTCTCTAATGTGTAAGCTAGGGAGTAATTGGGATACCAGAAGGACTTCAGATCATGAAGGAGAAACCTCAGTGGAGCCTGGGAGGTGGTCTAAGGGAAGGGGAGGGGGAAGAGTGAGGTTCATTAATGGAAATTCTACCATTGACTATGTGTACATATGTAAATATACCAATGTCAATCTCAGTGCTCTGTATTGGGAAGGGGGAAAATGGGGAGGCGGAGGGGGCACCAAGTTCTGTGTGCATGTATGTCACTGTCAAAATGATTTATATTATGATGTAAGACTATAATGCACCAATAAAAGCATATTAAAAATGCTACTCTGCTAACTTTTTTGTTAGGAAAACAATTATTTTTTTCATAAAACTACATTGTGTCAGCATGCAACTTGTTTACATGTTAATATTTTAAAAGTGAATAATAAATATTTAAATTTTCTTAGTTTAAATAAATAAAAATAAAACAAATTCAGAGAACTGATCCACATTACTTCAGGATTAATATCAATACACTGTTGTATTAGTAGAGTAAACAGGTCAGTGACACAAAATAGAGAGCCCAGAGGTAAATAAAATAATTATAGCTCAATACCCCAGATATAGTAATATTTAATAACATCCTAGATATAGTAATATTTAATGTTAGTCTTTTTAAAAATATTAATTTGATGTAATAGGAAAAAATCCTAGAATTTTTATCTATCTTTCAAATTTTGCACTGAAAAATGAGGTAACTAGATTATAAAGCTTTTGTGACCTTTACTTACTGTAAGTTTTTTTTTTGTGGTACTGAGGATTGAACCCAGGGGCATTCTATCTCTGAGCTACACCCCCAGCCCTATTTTTTGTTCTTTATTTTGAAACAGGGTCTCACTAAGTTGCGGAGGGCCTCACTAAGTAGCTGAGGCTGGCCTCAAACCCACATCCTCCAGTCTCAGTCTCCCAAGTACTGGGATTACAAGTGTGAGCCACCACTCCCGGCTTATTATAAGTTTAAAATTAAAATATTTACTCTTGCTCTACATAGTATATTAAGATTAGAATGGATGATTGTTAATCAGCATCAATCACTTCTTTCATGTTCCCATTCTTGGTTTTATATGACAGTATTTTATTCATATATTTACTCAAACTTTATGTGTCTCTCAGATCACATGAAATAGTCTGAATCTTATTTAACATGTAAGAGAAAATGTTTCACAGTAATCAGTGTGGAATGCTCCTCTGCCCCATTTCCAAATTCCTTCATAATTTGATGTTATACTACTTACCCAATGCATTTTCTCAATTCTCTTAAATGCGCAAGTAATATTCTAATCTCGTAATACCTCCATACGTTGTGAATCTATTGCTCCAATAAAGACCCTGATTGACTCACCTCTGAGTATTCTAATCCTTCTCATTTTTAAAGAACCAAGTCCTACATTGTGTCTTCTTTATAACAATTTATCATATACTTCTGGCTCTCCACTGATTTCCCCCCATAATATTAACATCTCTAGCTGGAAATGGTGGCACACACCTGTAATCCCAGTACATGGGAGGCGAAGACAGGAGGATCACAGGCTCAAGGCCAGTCTCAGCCACTGAGTGAAACCCTGTTTCAAAATTAAAAGTAAGCCGGGCGTGGTGGCACACGCTTGTAATTCCAGTACTTTGGGAGGCAGAGACCGGAGGATCCAGGTTCGCGGCCAGCTTCAGCTCTCTCTCTCTCGCTCTCTCTCTCTCTCTCTCTCTCTCTCCTTAGTGAGGCCCTCTGCAACTTTGTGAGACCCGGTTTCAAAATAAAGTATAAAAAAATAGGACCGGGGGTGTAGCGCAGAGGTAGAACGCCCCTGGGTTCAATCCCTAGTACCGCAAAAAAAAAAAAAAATAAATAAAAGTAAAAAAGACAGGAGGTGTAGCTTGGAGGTAGAATGCCCCTGGGTTCAATCCCCAGTACCACCAAAAAAATTAACATCTCTCAATAAATATTGCTTATTTAATTTATGACTCCTTTTGTATTTACTCATTTTTCACATTTTTAATTCGTTCCCAAAGTATCTCAGTAGCTCCTCTAGATTAATAACCATAACATCTGCTATTCTTTTTTTTTTTTTTTTTTTTGCAGTACCAGGGATTGAACCCAGGGGCATTCTACCTCTGCGCTACACCCCCAGCCCTATTTTTTTATACTTTATTTTGAAACCGGGTCTCACGAAGTTGCGGAGGGCCTCACTAAGTAGAGAGAGAGAGAGAGAGAGAGAGAGAGAGAGAGAGAGACAGGAAGAGAGAGAGAGAGAGAGCTGAGGCTGGCCGCAAACCCGGATCCTCCAGTCTCCGCCTCCCAAAGTACTGGGATTACAAGCGTGCGCCACCACGCCCGGCTGCTATTCTTTATCTCTAAAGGTCCCAAGCATTGTATTATGCATATAGCAAGTGATAAGCATTGTTTCATTTAACTCTTGTTTGAATCTTGTAGTAGTGTAGTTTTGTTGTCGTTGTTGTACAGTTCATTGGTGAAAGTCAGCTATTTCCAAGAAGACTGTCAAAATGAAGACTCCTCTGGCATTCCCCAGATGTTCAAATCAGGAAGTGAGCTTCAGGACATTTTTAAGAGAGCGTCACTAATTTTTATGCACACTATAGATGCAACAGCTGAGTTTGAATCTGGATTTCTAACACAGAAGCATTACTTCTTACCTCACTTTAATTTCAATGAGCATCAAAGGAAAAATATTTTGGAATTTATTAAACATTTTTAGAACATTTAGACTATATAAGAGATATTGTTAACAAAAGTATATGAATTTCCATATTTACATATGCCTTTTCCATGGGTAACATTTAAAATATGCCAAAAAGAAAATGGGATACATCACCAAGCACCCTTCTGATGACTTAATTGATGTACTTTAAATTCTATCTTGTATAGTAAAGGAAACCCTTCACATGACAAATAGTAATTTCAACTCATTACATATATGCCTATATCAAAAAAGGACAAAAATTCAATATATATAATTTTTTCCTCCTCAAATATTAAATTTGGCATTAAGAGAAATAGAAATTTATAATAAAAATGAGGGAGAAATTTTGAGTTATCTCATTTGTTTTTATTTTGCTTCCCTATAGGTAAAAGCCACAAATAATTACCTTAATTTTTTCAGGGAAAACTGTGTCTAAAATGACTGCATACGTGAAGTTCTATCTGAGCTAAAAAATAAATCTTAGGAAACCAGTTTCTCCAAAACTTTTCAACTTAAACATGATACAAAAATATCTAATCAATACTTTTAGTTTAACTCAACCAGCAGCTAGTCAGTCAATACAGAGGTTTACGGACAAGCATTTTTTTACAGAGGAAGATGGTCCATAGATAAAAATAAACCTCTAATCTTAATTAGAAATAATGTACTTTCCAAGTATAGAGTTAATTTGTAATTTATACCTGTGCCACTCTGTAAGCCATTGGATAGCCTCATTCTGGTCCAAAGTCACTGTTCCCGTAAGACTGGACATTTATGTACTGAAAATGAACAGCTGCATGGTGTACTGGTTTCCAAGGCTCACATTACTACCACGCTAATCCATGTATATTTGCAAATTGTTATGATCATTGCTCAGAAATGGCATCAGTTGCAGCTGCAGCAATTCTGAAAATATTTCAGACTTGTGATGGCTGGAACAACAACACAAATTATAATCATCTGACATCCATCACCAACTGCTCCTTCACTTGATTACACCAGTCAACAAATCCTGGGCAGGAAGACAGCAAAATAAGGAACCAACCTCATAGACTAAAGAAATTTTTTTTTGATTCTTACCATTCCAATTTTCTACTATCTTCCTTCTTTCATTTTCAAACACTGTCCGACACAAACAGAGTCATACAAATAAATATGATTTTCAAAGTACCCATTAATGTGCTACTTCCTAAGAACAGAATCAACAAGAATCTTGTAAAAAAATCCTGCTCTCATGTAATGTAATGTTGTTTATAAATATTATTATGAATATGATTTTGAGTAGAAACATCCTTGACTGCTTTTTTCCCATCTTTTCATCCTTTCCCCCATCGTATTGTACTTTATCTTGACTGAGCTATATTTTTCCCTTACTGGAAGACTAAGTATTCTCAGTGTATGGTGTAGACAGATAGGAGTTCTTTTCTTAGTGCTCATGTTTTATCTCTTATCTCTTAATCCATACATTTTGGCTCAACGATTCCCTACTGAAGCCTATTCTGATAATTGATGACGAATTCACTATGGACAATTCATCATAAAGTGTTATTTTTTAGTCTCACCTGTAACCTTAGTGTCACTGTTGTTTTTATTCTCTCAGCAAAGCTTAAAATCCTTACAAGGTCCAAAACAAAACAAGTGCATTTACTTAATATATGCTAAATAAATATTTGTGGAATAAACTAATGAATAATGTATATAGTTTATGTCCAATAAACTATATACAAACATATTTTGTCTTCTCAGATTAAAATTCAATTAGACAAAAGAAATCCTAGTAAGCAGCATGGAATAAAAACCTTTCATTGGCTGACTTTTGCTTATCTATCTTCCTAGACAGTCTCCATCATTTCCTATACCGTATATTATGTCTGGATATTCTTAGATTTTAAATGTAAAGTTTCATGTCTTGTGCATGAAGTTCTCTGTGCTAGAGATCTATCCTCTATTAACACATTTTAAATGACATATTAAGATGTACAGAAACACTTTTAAAGTGAACAATTTAATTATTTTTAGTAAAATCACAAAGCTGTACAATTTTGCCAAACCTAACACAGAACATTTTTGTCACCCCAGTTTTGATTCTCCTCATTTCTTCCTTTAAATTTGTACTACCATTAGTTTTTACTTTTCTAGTCCAGTACAGCTTGGTTCCAGACTGACTCTGTTGTGCTCTACTATATCACACATACATACATACATACATGCGCATACACACACACACACACACATGCACACTGTAAATCCAATAACATAGTTATATACATATTGTTTTATTTGATTTTTAAATTTTTTTAAGGATGAAGAGAAAAAATCTATAATTATACTGTCTCTTATAACTATCTATATAATTCTCTTTAGTAGCACTCTTGATTTTTTTCAATATGGCCCTGAATTAATGTCTGCTGTCACTCACTTTTAACCTGAAAAACCTTATTATTTATTGTAATAGAATGATAGAAGTAATTTTTATTTCATCTTTATTTATTAAAGGCTTTTCTAAAGCTTTTTGAACTTTGGGTATGCTATCCACTTCTTTCTGCCTCCATTATTCCTGATAAGAAATGGATTATGAATCTCATTAGATTTCTTCCATATGGGATAAATTGTTTTTCTCTTGTTGCCATCAAGTTGTTCTCTTTGTCTTTAACATTCTTTTGGAATGCATTTTAACTGATACATAAAAACATCAAAATTGTATATATTAATGAGGTTACATGTCTTTCAACATGTAACTAAGATCATTTTAAGTCTGCATATCTTTGTGTTTCCCCTACTTAGAGTTCATTGTGCCTCTTTGATATATAAATTAATATTATTCATAAAATTTTTCAACTATTTCTTAAATATTTTTCCACCCCTTATTTTCTCTCTCCTTTTCTTTTAAAGCACCTTCTATGCATAGGTTGTTCTTAATGATTCCCTACATTGTTCTAAGGCTCTGTTCATATTACTTCATTTACTGCTTTTCAGATTGATAATCTCTATAATCTCTCTGCTGAAATTTTCTATTTCTTACTCAAATATATTGTTGAATATCTTGTGGTTTTTCATTTTGATTAACTTAAAATTTTTCATTGGGCTCCTCATTATTGTTCCTATTTCCTTACTGATATTTACTATTTGATGAGAAATTGTCATCATGATTTCCTTTAATTCTTTAAATATATTATTGTTTTGCTATTCTTTTTAATTCTTGAAATAAATTAATATTAGCTCTTTTGCAGTCTTTGATTAGTGTGAAATTCAAGTCCTCCAAAAACAGTTTCTGTTAGCTCTTTTTGATTGTTTTGTTTCCCTTGAGTGAGGACACTTCCCAGAACTTTGCATGTGTCATAATTTCCAGTTGAATCTGTATTTTAATATACTATTTTGTTTTGGAGTGAAATATATGTTAATTAGATAAATTTTTTGATCAATTCACAGTCTGAATGTATATAAATACACTTTTAATATATATGAATGTAATTTGTCAATGATACTTCAATAAAGCTGGACAAATATAGTCATTTCACCATTTAAAAAAGTATAATATGTTTTCAGAATATGGAGGCTGAGTCTCACTCCATTCACCTGAACATACAAACACACATAAAGGGAATTACTGTCTTGCTTGTTGCTTGATTGGTCATTTATTTTTTATGACTTGAGAAGTAATTCTATGAAATTTATTTTCCCTGAAATTTGAAGTCTCTGATATACCTGATAGAATTTTTTTCTTGATTTTACATTGACAGAGCCAGACAATGAGCTATGGGCAGGTTATATTTCAAATAGCATTGACTCTCAATTTTCTTATTAAATCTAAGATTTTCTAGAGTGACTGTTTCTCTATTTACTGTATGTACTTAAGACAATGTCCAAAGACTTTATTTTTTTCAAGTTAAATGGTTGTTTCTTGGAGACAATGTTGTCAAGTTCTAAGTTCCTCAATCCACCATTACAGAAGTACAAGTAGAGTTATTTCAGAAATGTAGCCTTTTGTTTTGTTTTTGTTAATAAAACTTTATTAATTTTATTTATTCATCATATAGTTGACTGATTTATAAAAATCATATTAGGTTATAAGATTATTCAAAAACATAGTAATATAGATAGCCACATGCTAGAAACTTATCTTTAACTTCAATGATTATTTTAAGCTTTGTAAGAATACAAATAAATGGGCCATTTAATTAATTATTTACTTTGTTCTATCTCCAATGTTAAGTACAACTGAGAATAAATATGCTTTAATATTTGCCTTCTTTGTATTATTAAAATTTTCATGATTCATTACTGAATCATCACTCCTAGAAGAGAAAACATTTTTATATTTTTATACAATTTTATCAAATAACCCACCAGCATATCCAAATTATAATATCACATGAAAAAGTAGGGCTCATTCCAGGAATGTAAAGATTTAGTTTTTTAATATATTTTGCTAACTTAATTCACCACTGAAATAGATCAAAATAAAAAAGTATGATTATCTCTTTAGATTTTAAAAGGCAGTGGCAAGACAAAAACTTGTTAAGTCTCACTAAAAACACTTCCTTAAAAATTATTTCAGGCCTGGGATGTAGCTTAGTGCTAGAGCATTTGCCTAGCAGGTACAAGGCCCTGAGTTTGATCCTCAGCGTTGCAATAAAAGGCTGTTTTCATAATCATGATTTATCTATTTATTTACCTATTATTTCAACCAGCACAAGAATTGGAATCACATCTAGTAAGCAAGCTATGAATGTTTCTCTAATGAAGTTAAAGAACAAGCAAAAGACCTCCTTTATCACCACAATAATTAAAAAAATGAGGGTGACAATTAAACCAGAGGAAGTAAAATTATACTTATTTACAGATGGTATTATTGTTTACCTTGAAAACCCAAGAGAATTAATTAAAATTACAAGCCATCTGATAATTCAGTAAAGAGGTAGGAAATAAAAACCAGTGAAGTAATAAAATTAATGAAACAGATCTGTTTATACAAGCAAAAAAGCAAAATATTTAGGAGCCAATAGAAAATGTACAAGATCTATATGAAAAATAATTTTAAATGCTGCCAAAGGTCCCAAAAGAAGACCAAACAAACATAAAGTCATGGTTGTGTTGGCTAAAGTTGCATGGCAAGTAGAACTGAGCTCTGAGCCGTAGGTGATTAGTTAATTGAATATCCAATCCCTTGGGCTGACCAGATATTTTCTCACTAAGACTGAGCAGTAGTCCTACAAGTCGGCCTCATCACATTAATAGGCCTCTAGAATGCAGAACTTGCTAAGGTAAACTCAGTCAGAACCAAGCATATCCTGTCTACTAGCATGAAGACACAGTAGAACTTTAGATTAAGTTTTCCTAGAAACTGAACTGCATTTGTAGGGCTATTAAATAAACAAATAAAAATCATCCTGAGATTCCCCCACTATCACCAACAACCCACACAGTAGTGTAATAACTGTAGTGTCATAACTCCTAAAAAAATACTAAAAATACTCTAAGGCATTGGACTTGTAGGATAAAAGAGCATATACAGCCTAATTCTAAACATTCATTTAGTGTTCTCTATTTACTGATGAAACAAATAAAACAAAAATATTGACTTTTGCTTGTGAGGTTAATTAACTGTGTCTTACAAGGTATTCATCTTTCTATATAAATAATGTCCGAATATAATGCCTGCATGTTTGGGTAATGTTAATAAAGCACTTTCTGGAGTCCTGAATAGAAATGTTTCTGCGGTTCTGCTTTTACAGAGGAAATTTATTGTATTAGGCCACAGCTGTAAATTTTCTCCCTCCAATCCTATAAATTTCTTCTAAATGTTTAATGGTTTATAACTGTAATTATTCTTGTGTGCCAACATTAAACTTTAAAAAGTTTAATTTGGAGACTATTCGGAGAAACTCATCTTTTTTACAGCCTCATAAATAGTTCTTTGATGAAATGAGCAGAGGCTCTGTGTCTGCCCGAGGTGAATACAAATGACACCACATAGACTCTACTTATGAAGAGGAAGAAAATGCACTCATGTCTGAAGGGATCACCTGGTTCTCAATGGCATTGGGTAGTCATATGTTCAAAGATGGAAGTGGACATGATTCTCAAGCCTTATGTCTTTCTCCTTCTTTTCCTTATTCTCATTGTCCTATTTTTCTTCCGCTTTTTGTTCTAAAAATTTTCCATATCCTTGATCAGTTCTAATAAACAGAGAATGATGCAGGAATAGCCACCAATGGCCGTACCTACTCCTAATCTAGACTACATAGATCATGGATTCTATTTAGCCAATTTATTGTGGTGCCATTTTTTAATACTGTGTAATAAAGAGTGTGTGCTGGTGTATATATTGGTAAGGTTATATCTTCTTTGCAACGTTGAATTCCTATATCATACCATTTCAGGGAATGTTGTGAATAAGAACTACTTTAGTTCCAAAATAGATTATGAACATTGAATAACTATTAAGAACTCTCATGTGAACTATGTTACATAGAGTACAACCAAGTGGGAATTTGTAAATAATAAGTACTTTGCATTCAGTTAAGAGAGAAAATTCAAATCTCTTTAATTCAGTGAGAAGACATTGGAAAATTTTCTATCTATAGGTATATAGAATGACATATGCATATGCTCAGAAAGATCAATGGTTTAGTTTTAATATCTAAATTCATGCATTATATGTAAACTTATATTTTACCATAAAATGTGTTTTCATTTTTAAATGTGAAACATTTAAATAGAATTTAAACAGAAATAGAATTTTTTAATTCTATTTAAACAGAAATAGAATTTCTGTTTAAATAGAAAACATTTCTAATTAATTTTAAAACATATTAATATTCTACCTTAGTTTCAAAAGGATTTAAGATGACAAGTAATGAAATATCTATGTTACATAATTACTCCTCTGTATTAATTGTATACATACATTTGTAGCATATAACATTTTCTCTAGTTTTAAATCTAATATAAAACTACAAATAAAAGTAGAAAATAAACTTCAGAGATGTAAACATTACTATTTTACTGTGTAGATTATTCGACTTGTTCTGTAAGTAGAATCCAAAAATGATGGAAATTGCTTTGCTTAGTAAGAACTGTTTCAGACTCTGACATACATACAGAAATGTAAAACAATAAATTTGTGTTGTATTGAGCCACAAATTTTCATTATAGCAGGAAGGTAAAATGAATACAATAGAAATTCAGTATAGGTGTTACAGTATATGTGAAAGTAAATGTAAAACAATTGCAACACATGGGTTGGAAGGGGAGACATGGAGGTATAGTATTGTAAATTTCTTATAATATACATTGAGCAGCATAAAATCATTTAAAAGTAGGTGATATTAATATGTAATATGTTATAAATCCTATAAAACCCACTAAAATAACAAAACAGTTATAAATAGAATTTAACAAAGAAGATAAAGCAGAACCACAAAATGACCATAGACAGGTGCAGCAGTGACACAGCAGGTGAAATAGGAGACTCTGGCTCTTGTCCCTACAGAAGCAAGTTTAACAACCATATGCGTACCACATATCTTCAAATAAACTCTAGAATCTTCAGAAGAGTGCAGAACCAAGTGCGGACACAGTTTAGATTCTCTTCATTTTTCCTAGAAATTTTCATTTCCACTGGTCTTTACTTTTACTCTAATATACCTTTATTACCACCTGCTTCCTTTATGCTGCTGTTGTTTATCATGTACACACACACACACACACACACACACACACACACACGTGAGTGCACACAGACCCCCCCACACATATACTATACACTAGACAAAATACACAAAGTCTAGTTTGTGTAAATGGTTATATACATATTGCTTTATTTAATTTTTTAAATCATTGAAGAGGAGAAAGAAATATATAATTATACTTTTTTATAATTACCTACATAATTCCCTTTAGTGATACTCTGTTTTTCATGTGGCCTTGAATTAATACCATAATTAAAATAATTAAAACATTATGGCATTAGCATAAAGACAGAAATATAGACCAATGGAACAAAATAATAGAACCCAGAAATAATTCATGCATATATGGTCATCCAAACTGTCATTCTCACAGGATGGGTGTGATTAGGATGTTATATTATAAAAAATGTTATATGTTTTTACCAAAATTTAAAAAAATAATAAAAAAGTGAAAACAGCTTTTGTTTGGTAAGTGCAATTTTTAGTTCACACATGTAAAAACGTTACTGAAGTTGAATAATATATTATTAAAATGTGCTTAGGCCAGGCGTGGTGGCACACGCTTGTAATCCCAGTACTTGGGAGGCTGAGACTGGAGAATCAGTGTTCGCGGCCAGCCTCAGCTACCTCGTGAGGCCCTCCGTAAGTTAACGAGACCCTGTTTCCAAATAAAGAATAAAAAATAGGGCTGGGGGTGTAGCTCGGAGGTAGAACACCCCGGGTTCAATCCCCAGTACCACAAAAAAAAAATGTGCTTAGAAGTTGTTTTATTTTTCAGATTAATTGCATATTAGCAAGCTTTGGTAATTTTTGCCTGATAGTTTAACTTTGTTAATCTATTTGCATGAACTGTTGACAAATTAAAAGATTTATTCACAGATACGAAAATAAAAGGAAGAAAGTGCAATTATCTCCAGTGCTTGACTGGTTCAGTAAGACAGAATTTATAAAAGAATTTGATAAGTTATTGATGGTCATGAAAACTAGCCTTACTAAAATAGGTTCAGGAGTCAATGACATGAAATAAACTGTAATAGAAAGAATAGGCAAGAATTTTTGAAGTATTTTTGGTGAAATTTTGCCTACCATTTGCTTTAAATTTCCTCACCAAAAAGTCAGTGGAAGTGTAAATGGAATCACCTGAATAATAACCATTGTCAAAGTCGAGTGATGAGCACAGATTCATTATACTACTCTCTATATATGTTTAAGAAAAGTTCATACTATTTTATTTAATTTTTAAAAATCACATTATTAGGGTAGTTGAAAGGAGTAAAAGTGATAGATTTAAAGGTAAAAAGGATAGTAATCACATTAAAAATAAATATATTGCTACTGAGATACAAATTCAACTGGGTATGAAAAACTAGGAAGGAAACAGTAACATTCATATAAAACACCCATTTTATTAATTTATTAAATAAATAAAAACAAAGACCCCCCCAAAAAATTAGGTGTCCATCAACAGGTGAATAGATAAATAAAATGTGTAGAATAGCAGAAGGAGATGGGGAGGGGAAAAGGAAGAATTGATGAAAGAAACAGTTCAAAATTATGCTATGCCCATGTATGAAGGTATCACTACCAATCTCACTATGATGTATGGGGAGAGGTGGGTAATGAGCTGGGACCTGAAGGGAAACACACCAAGACCTGTGTGCATACTTTTGTATGACTTTGAATCTCACTGTGATATATAATTACAATGTACCAATGAAAGTATAAAAATTTAAAAAGTAAAAATAAGATGTGGCATATATACACAATGGAATTTTACTCAGTCTTGCAAAAAGAACAAAATTATGGGATTTGTAGGAAAATGGATGGAATAGAAAATATTATGCTAAGTGAGATCAGCCAGTCTCAGAAATTCAAAGGTTGTATATTTCTTTCATATGAGGAAGCTAGAGAGGAAATAGGAAACAAAAGGGACTTAAGATGAAGAAAGATACCAGTAAAATGTGAAAGGGAATGGGAAGGGAGGTATAAATGGGGAAAAGGGGGCTTGATGAAGGAAACAGTTCAAAGATATTATCACCAATCTTACATGTACAGGGAGGGAGGGGGAGTGGGGTGGGATGCCAAAGGATCCAAGGGTTGTGTGCATGTGTTTGTTATCACTTCACAATTATAATGCACTAAAAATTACAAAAAATAAGTCTCTAAAGCTTGCATCGTTAATGATCATGTACAGACTTTTTAAGTTTCATTTTCATTTTCTAACCAATACAGTATAACAACTGGGTGGTGTTTACATTGTGTTAGATATCATAGTTAAACCAGAGGTAATTTAAAGTATACAGAATGATGTGTGTGTAGGTTCTATGCATATACTATGCCATTATACATAAGGGACTTGAGCATCCTTGAATTTGAGTATCTGAGGGGGGAACCTGGAACCAAGCCCTATGAATATCAAGGGACAACTCTACTCTAAATGCATCACTTATTAGTAAGATGCTACATTGAATAAAACACAAAGGTCTACTTATATGCTACCTACAAGAAATGCATTTTAAATAGGAAAAAACATACACATTAAGGGAATATGTCTGGTAAAGGACATAGCATGCTAATTTTCAATCATAAAATGGCTGGTATAGCTATATTAACATTAGATAAGTAGATTAGAGAGAAAAGAATATTACCAGATATAATCATTAATGGTAAGAAATTATTAATTTCTGAAGTTACAATAGTCCTAAAGATTTATGCCTATATTAATAGGGCTTCAAAACACATGAAGCAAAAACTCATAGAACTAAAAGGAAGAAAGCCAAATCCATAGGTATACACAAAAATTTTAATACTCTTTTCTCAGTAATAGACAGACCAAGTAGAAAATCAGTAAAGATACAGATTTGATCAATTATATAAACAAAATTAAGCAAATTTCTATTTATAGACTTTCTACCATTAACAGCAGAATTCTAATTCAAAGTAACATGGGACATTTGCCAAGATACACCATACTCTGGGACACGAAATAAGTCTCAATTGTTTAAAAGGATTAAGGCATATGTCTTTGTCTATTTTCTGCTGCTATAACAGAGTACTCCAGATTGGGTAATTTATAAAGAAAACGACTTTATTTCACACAGTTCTGGAGGCTGGGAAGTCCAATATAGAAAAGCCACGTCTGCCAAGGGCCTTCATGCTATGTCCTACCATGGTGGAGGGCCTCCCATGGTAAGAGTACTGAGAGCCAGGGGATGGGGAAAAGAGAGCCCGCCTGGGAGAGAGCTTGCTTATGTAGCAAAGCCATTCCTGAGATAACTAACCCGCTCCCTCAATAAGGGAGTTAATCTGTTCATGAGTACGAAGCCCTTATGACCTAACCACCTCTTAAATGCCCCACCTCCCAGTACTTTAACAATGGCAATTGAGTTTCAACTTGTGTTTCATAGGAGACATTCAAAACATAGCAGTATATAAAGTGTATTCTCTAAAATTGATGGAATTAAGAGAAATCAATAATGAAAAAGATCTTTGGAAAATCCCCAATCTGTGGGAGAATCAAAATAAAAATTAGAAAGTATTCCGAACTGAATAAAAACCGAAAATACAGCATGTCAAAACTGGTGGGTTACTGTTGAAAAAAAACATAGAATAAAATTTATAGCAATAAGGCCTCTCCTAGAAAGGGGGGAAAAGATCTAAAATCAATGATCATAGTTTCTATTTTCTATCTGAATAGAACATGAAATCAAGAAAATGAGGGAAATAGAGAAAAATCACCCACAATGCAACAGCAGGACACAGGAAGTATGCCCTTGGCCCTTTTCCCAGGGCCAGGACCCTTTTGCTCCCTCTACTGGTAAGTGTGACATGCCCCGCATCACAAAGGAGGGATGCCTAAAGGAATTCTGTCCATGAGGGCAGAAAATATGCTGAAGGAAAAATCTGGAGCTGAGCAGGAGTAAGTGATAACTGGCATAGTACTTAAAGTCATATCCTACAATTTAAATAAGCCAAATGAAGAGGGAGTTATCAATCATGTGCTATATAGTATATGTCCACATGCCATAATCAGTATGAAAATGCCAACTATAGTTAAATTCTTCAGAGATAGTTAAAATGAGGTTTTTAAAAGTTATTTTTTAAAAATTGTATCCATCTCTTTTTACCAACACATCAAATTCACCACAATGAGTACATTTGTTACTGGCATTCTCACATTGTTTATTCATTCCTTACCTTTTATTCCTAGATCCTATAACAATATGCAATGTTCTGTGTGTAACCTCATGCCCATTACCATTTAAATTTCTTCATGAATTCACATCTTCATTTCTTAATGTTTTAAACATGTTTATTGAAACAGAATCAACACAAAATGAATTGTGCACATGTAAAATGTGTAAGTTAATATATTTAACACATGGATAAGACTGGAAAATCATAACAAGATAATTTACAAAGTCACTAGCCTCAAAGGTTCCACATAACCCACTGGGCTCCCTCATTCTCACTCACTGGACTCTTCTCAGGCGATCACAGAGCAGATCCTTTTCAGTGTAAGTTTCCTTATTATCTCCTTAATAATTCTAAATTCTGTAATTATATCATCTCTTTCACTTCTGAATTTTGTAATTTGTGTATTCCCTGATATTTTGTTGATCAATCTGATTAGATGTTTATCAATTAAGTTGATCTCAATGAACTAGATTTTAGTTTTGCCTGTTTTGTCTATTTTTTGTTTTTCATTTCATTCATTCCTGATATGATTTTATTATATAAATTTATGTTTAATTTAAATTTAATTTATTTGTTGGCTAATTTCATATGGTAAAAGATAAAATTATTGATTGAGGGTTTTTCTTTTCTAATTTAAAAAATCATTATTAATTATCAATAATATTTCCAGAATTTTATGCTGAAACTACATCCCATAAATTATGTGTTGCACTTGCATTTTCATTTAGTCCAATTTACTCTTTAATTTTCCTTTTGATTTCATCTTTGACACACTAATTACTTAACAGGCTATTTAGTTTCTGAATATTTGGTAATTTTCAGAGATATTTAGGTATTAATTTCTATATTTTTATGTTTACTTACACATTTATTATTGTTTTTTATTTACTTGTGGTACCATTTTTAAAATAGTCGATCCCTGAAGATGCATCCTAACTTATTCATAATGCTATAACAGAACAATTAAAAACTCAGTGAGAAATCCAAGTAAGTTATGTATAATAGATGATGTCAATGTAAGCAGAGAATACAAAACATAGTTCAATCAAATAATATTAATTTAAAAATGAATTATGTTTGTCCAGCACTTAGTTTAGGTTCAAATAGCACTCATTCCAGAAAATTGATTAATAAGCATGTCAATATTTACTGGGTACACAGCTCAAACTTTTGAAATATGTTTTAATAATGATCATTTAATGATAGATCATGTCTATCATAACTAGAACTTTCTGACATTTAATTATATTGATTAAATACAATATTATTAATATAAGGTATTTGTTGAGGATTTATTGAGGATGTGGGTATCTCATTCTATCCAGGAATAAGTGTCTTTTAAGAAATCATTAAAGTGTCTATTTAACCTCAATAATGATCCTATTAAATTTCAATTTAATGCCTAGTTAAGTATATTTAGGGCAAATCATTTAAACTGTGCCCATACAGATAAAGTGAATTAAAGAACCAAAATAGGTCTGAGTAATTTCAGCCAAAAGTAAAATTTAAAGTCTAAATTAGCCAGGTCAAATGTCTTTTTTTTTTTTGGTCATGTATCTTATGTACCTCTAAAATTCTTGAGTTATTTTGTTTTCAAGGAAAGCAAGTTTGATTTCATTAAGACCATAATGGGAACTCCTAAGTAGTAAACATTTATTTGCTTCTGTACTATACAGTCACATGGAATAATTGAATTTAGCAGAATATATAGAGGTGATGTGCGATAAATTCTTATTAAAAACTACTTAACCTGAATTAGAAATACTAAATGATATGTACATAAAATCAGTTTTCACAGAGTATGAAATTGTTTAGTTTTTATCCAAGGTTTTATAAAATATTGTTATACTATAATTTTTCAACTGTTTTAATTAAATTTTATTGGTGCATTATAATTATATGCAATAGGGGAATTCATTGTAATATATTTATACATGCACATCATATATATTTTATTCCCCTTATCCCATAGTGTTCTTAAAATCAAACTAATACAGTAGGTTCCTCTTGTATTGTGTAGGTTCATATAAGAAATTAAGATTGGAACACTAAATACTTTACACAAAATACCTTCAGGAATATGGCAAAACAAGAATTTTTATTGATTGAATATCCAACTTTAAAACTCTCAGTCATTTATTAGTTATTTTGTACTTATCTGTGTATCTCTTTTCTGGATGCTGAATCACATGTGAAGAAACCTAGTATTCAGAGGGACAATTATTTCTAAATTAAAGAATAAAGGGAAGTTTTGTAATAGAAATGGAATTTTAATTTGTTTTTGAAAAATTTGTAATAATCAAAAATATAAATCTGATCAAATGGGGAACTAGAAGCACTTCAATAGGGCAAAGTTATGGCCATGAAAATACCTACTGTCAGTTCACGAAATAATGGACTGTAAGTTTGGCTAAAGTAGACTAAGAAGGAATAGTGATGGCAATAAATGTTAGTATTGGCTACTACAATGAGTCAACTAAATTTTAAGCTAAGGAGTTCAGCTATTGATAAGATTTATTAAAATCAATGTCTTAACTATAATTTTCAAAGAGAAAATCAGATTGATATAATTTTACCACTTCCTTTGTATAACATATATTATTTGTTTAAATAAGTGTGAATATAGCTTATAGGGAAAATAAATGGAAGCTAAAAAGTTTCTTCAGAAAACTAAATCTAAGGCCAGCCTGACCCCTGAGAGCATTACTCATGTGCCAAATCTTTGTCCAAAATCCTTTCAATAAATATTGTAAAGAGGCCTGCTTATTTTCCACATGATAGAAAAAATGCAATTTTTGTTTCCCCAACTGCTCTTCCTTTAGATTTCAATAATATCCTTCACATCAGAACCCCACTGTTCATATAATGTAGTAGATCTTCCAGTTCTCATGAAAAGTGATCTGCAATCCCACTGAAACTGATATGCTAGTGACTTTGTATGTTAAGTCACTATTGTAAAGGAAGCAGTTAGTAATTCTCTATATGAATTAAATGTGAATGGTTAAATTTTTACCAACAAGTTCAGTTGATACATCAGGGTACTGGTTTGTATGTGGCACCAAATTCAGGACAAAGTAGCTTGCGAGGAAAATTGTTTGATGTGACTGTAACATTAAGTACAAAATTAGCTTAAGGGGAAGCTAGATGAAATGTCTCATGGCTACAGTATTTTCCCCCTTCCTTCTATCTCTCAGACACACCTTTCTCCCAATGCATTCCACATTCAGTAAGGTTTTCCTTGTCTTTATAAGACACTCATATTAGCTTTGGATTTGGCAAGCCTCAGTTTGAATTAGGTGGTAGAAGGCAGGTTTCTTTCCCAGGAGTTCCATCAACAACATTATTTTGTTTCATTGGTTATGATGAACTCAAGTACTTCCCTTGGTGAACAATTAATGTAAGGCTCAGGTGGGACCATGGACACCTTCTCCATTCCTGATATGTGGGTAGAAATGGCTGCAAATGAGAGAGGGGTGTCCCCCAAAGAAAAATAAGTGTAGTATCAGAGGAAGAGGAAACAAATACTAAATAAGAAACAAACCACCCAACCAAACATAGCTTTTAATTGACCCAATTCCAATAATAGAAATTATTTTTCTATAACTTTATTAGTTTTGTGACAAATGTGAAATCGTGTTTGTCACAATATAAGATTGATTTTGGTTAAAATTCTTTGTCTTTGAATCGTTTGTGCTTTCAATTTTAGGTGGGAAAATGTTTTAGATGTGAGAAATGTATGTGGCAATATAAGGTATTCCTAAAACTTTCTTCTCAACTAAAAAAAAATTATCATTTTGTTCCATGTCAAAAATCAGACTTCATGAAAGGATATACCTGCCTTCCAATTTTATAATTCAGTCTGAGTCACTTTTAATTTATCTTCTTCTTTCACTATACTTCTGCAACCCCACTATCTAATGAGGCCAACTGGCTTCTGGTACAGATTCTGGATCCAAATACCAAACATTTCCTCTCATTCTCAAATATTTCATCTTTACAGCCCACTAACTTTGTGTGTGTGTGTGTGTGTGTGTGTGTGTGTGTGTGTGTGTGTGCTCGCGCATGCGTGTGTGTGTTGCTAGGGAATTGAACCCAGAGGCATTCTACCTCTGAGCTACACCCCTAGCCCTTTTTATTTTTTTTATTTTGAACAGGATCTTACTAGGTTGCTGAGAATCTGACGAAGTTGCTGAGGCTGGGTTCGAACTTGCAGTCCTCCTATCTCAGCCTCCCAAGGACTGGGATTACAGGCATGTACCACCATGCCCAGAATCCACATACTTCTGAAAGTAGTCATTAAAAAAATAATTGGAAGACTATTTGTGAAAGTCTTGGTTAAAGTAAATGACTTTACAATATTTTTGACTATAAAATAAAAGAATCACTTTTAGTTAGTAAATTGTGAGCAAGATAATGAACTAGAACACTCACCTCCTACTTTTCATGCCTTAAAACATGTGGTCCCTCATCACAGAAAGAGTCTACCACATTATTGATCAAAGAGCTAGTGGTGAGAGAGCTTGACATCTTATTATCTGAAGTAAAGAATGAGAGGGAAAAAATGTAATGTAAAGCATCCAAATGTGATCTAAAGATAATACCAAAACTGCCTAGGACTTCAAACAATATTTAGCAAATTTAAACTCAGTCTATGTTACTGGGTTGTTCTATCTCTCTACCCTACTTATATTATTAATATCACTCTGTGGTATTAAGTTTTCTTTTTTATTGTTTGTTTGAATAGATTTGAATTTAAAGTTGATCTTCAATGATATTACCAACTGTTATCATTTGTAACACTTTTCTACTGCTACTTTTATATTTTTTTCAAGATTTCTTCTTGATGGAAATTTCTCTTCTCCCTACCTTAACTGTAGTTATTTCAAGGACTCAGTTAATATTTTATACTCTTAATACCTTAAATAATACTTCTGTTTGAGAATTTTTGTGTGTGTGTCCAAGCAGACATGGGGTAAACATTCAATAAAATGTTTCCATGTTGTATTTAAATATGAGACTTCAGAAAAAAATATATAGGCTATTTTTACATTTCTATATGTTGTCTTTTCTAAGGGTTGTCAGGAGAAAACCTGTCCACAAGTTCCAAACATTTTTTTTAAATCATAAAGCAATGAGACAAAGAAACCTGAGACACTTTTATTTCCTAAACTTTTTACTGTCCTAAAATTTTTGTCTGTTGCAAATAGCTATGTATATTTATATATGTATTTACATATGATCATACATTAATAATGAGCATGTATATATTTAGCAAAATACATATAGAAAATGTTCTGCTTTCTGTTAATTTCCAAGTTTTTCATGACCTGAAAATGAGTCCCATATTATTTGTATTCATAGAGAGAAAAACTTGGAAATTAACAAAAAGCAACCAACCAGGGACTGATCTGACGTTGAGTTGTGCTTCAGGGCTTGTTGGAAGAATTAGTCTGTGTCTGGATTGCCCACTGGGATGATCAAGCCCCCTCATGAGAGCTAGGTGCTAACCTCCATTTCTTCCTTGTTTGTAGCAGTGTGTCTATTGAAAGATCCAGTTACTTTTAAGCATTGCGTGTGCTTCTCATTCAACTGCTTTGTGCATCTTATGAATAACAAATAGTTTCAGGAAAGGCACAAGGCCAAGTTCCTCACCCCTCTTCTCTTTGGGGCATAGGACCTACAATTTCCTTCTGCTTTCACAGGCTGGAATTTGGTTCTTCCTACCTGGCCCTGTGAGACTGCCTAAAACTTTGGTGGTTTCTTTGTCTGTTGGCAGCCACCCTCGACTGGGCATCTTAGCCTGACTTTGCACTTAGCCCAAGATTTAGCAAATGCTCTGAGGGAAAAGTGGCAAATGCAATATTGAATTTGGCTCGTGACCTCTTTTTCCAGGATTATTTTCCTCTTCAGTCTGGCTGACTTTGGAATGCATGAAGGCCTATAAAAAGATTTTTTTCCTTTTATATTTCATTCAGCTTTTTAAATTCTCAGTCAGAGCATGAGTCTGCTACAAGCCATTCCATTGTAGCCAGTATAAGTCCCTTGATTTATTTTTAAATATATACTTTAAGTGTTTACATGGAAATGTATGTATGGTAAGTTTTAAACCTATGTATCTGAATTTATTTTCCATTTCTAATCAAATCTATTTTATAGGTACATAATTTGGGGAGGAACTATACCTTTTGTATTGCATGGATAAATATTTACCTTTAAGCCGGGCGTGGTGGTGCACGCTTGTAATCCCAGTACTTTGGGAGGTGGAGACCGGAGGATCCGGGTTCGCGGCCAGCCTCAGCGCATGCACTCTCTCTCTCTCTCTCTCTCTCTCTCTCTCTCTTTCTCTGTACCTAGTGAGGCCCTCCACAACTTCGTAAGACCCAGTTTCAAAATAAAGTATAAAAAAATAGGGCCGGAGGTGTAGCGCAGAGGTAGAAAGCCCCTGTGTTCAATCCCCGGTACCGCAAAAAAAAAAAAAATTTACCTTTGTAAATATTGGTTATATTAGTAGTAGATGTGAAGTTTAAAAAAGAGAAGTGTAGAATATGTAATGGTATGGTAACTGTATTTTGTACACTAGTTGATATTCTCCTTGACTAAACTCTACTCAACTAGGCCTCTTTTCAACTAGGCCTCAATTTTAATCTCCAAAGCCTTGAACATACACTAACACTAGCATAGTTTTAGCAGCTCAAGAGCACATCCCTACAGTGACCCTGACCCTCCCACTACCACCAAAGTGCCTTCCTAAGAAACTGAAGGCTGAGCTGGGCATAGTGGTGCATGCCTGTAATCCCAGTACTTGGCAGGCTGATATAAGAAGATTGCAAATTCCAGGCCAGTATGTAGTGACTTAGTGAAACCTTATTTCAAAATTTAAAAAAATAAAATAAAATGGGCTGGGGGTATAGCTCAGTGGTAGAACATCCTTGGGTTCAATCCCTAGTATCAAGAAAAAGAAGGAAGGAAGGAAGGAAGGAAGGAAGGAAGGAAGGAAGGAAGGAAGGAAGGAAGAAAGGAAGGAAGGAAAGGAGGGAGGGAAGGAGGGAGGGAGGGAAGGAGGGAGGGGGAGGGGGAGAGAAGGGGAGAGGGGG